>BLKM01011744.1:2340094-2618357 GCA_013340265.1 Coptotermes formosanus | reverse complement strand
TGGTGGTGGTGGTGGTGGTGGTGGTGGTGGTGGTGGTGGTGGCAGCGGCGATGGTGGTGGTGGTGGTGGTGGTGGTGGTGGTGGTGGTGGTGGTGGTGGTGGTGGTGGCGGCGGCGGCGACGGCGACGGCGGTGATTATTATTATTATTATTATCCGAATTTCTCACTTCTCAGCTTTAGCTGGGAAATATTCACCTATCCTGGGATGTATCATCAACAGGATTAGGCTCGGTAGTCTTACGTGTAATTTAGGAAATTTCTTACAATTTTATTATTATTATTATTATTATTATTATTATTATTGATATTCTGGCACGACAGCCATAAGGTCAATTACAGATAGAGCATAAGAGCTTAGGACAGAACACATCCAATAATAAACCACAACAGGAAATACATGCAAAAAAGACGAAAACGACCACTATAATTAACACACAGTAATGCACTATGTGTTCAACTCCCATTCAATTTAATCTGAAATAAAATAAACAGGCAATGGATATTATTTCTACGAGAAATACCTGGCCACACTGTAAATACCAAGACATCTGCAGCAACGCCGGTACGTCGATTGCAACATGCAGCATGCCACAGTACATGATTACATCGCCTTCTCTTGCTCTACACCCACGACGGTCACAGGAGTAAAACAATTTCTGTGAGCACACTGTACAAACTGCAAGGGGCCTGCTTTAGCAACAGTGCCATGCTCGCTGTGACATTACAGCGCCATCTGTTACCATTCCAGGATCGATGTAACTTCAAAGCACGTACGTGGAAGTATTCTTGTGGGCACACTGTATAAATGCAAAGCAAGCGCAATGTAATTAGAGTGTCCCTTGTATGGACGCCGTTCCAGGCAACTATGTCACAGCTTGTCGCAAATACCTATCAATTAGCATATTCAACCACCACATACGCCGTCGCATGTTTGACAACTCGAAGCACTAACTTCACGTTAGTTCAAAATTACAATAACAGTACCGTTAACAAGGAACATTCAGCATGCGCAACCGCAAGAATATCAAACTCTTAAGCAGTACCAAATCACATGTAAAATCAGTCCGATTCCCATGCAAACTTTCTTTCCCCTTTTGACTTCCTATTCATTGCAGTTTGGAGCCTGGTCAGCCTAACTAACTAACTAACTAACTAACTTAGTGACTAACTAACTAACTTACTGACTAACTAACTCCATGGAGCACAGGCCTTCCTCAGAAGCTAACAGTTTCTCAGCTAGTCAAGAAATTCCCCGCATTTTATGGAACCCGAAGGTTCATTACCGCATTCATAAGAGCCCGCCACTTGTCCCTATCCTGAGCCAGCTCAATCCAGTTCATGCCCCCATCCCACTTCTCGAAGATCAATTTTAATATTATCCTCCCATCTACGCCTGGGTCTCCCAAGTGGTCGCCTTCCCTCAGGTCTCCCTATCAAAATCCTGTATGCACCTCTCCCCTCCCCCATACCTGCTACATGCCCCGCCCATTTCATTCTTCTCGATTTGATTACCCGAATAATATTTGGTGATGAGTACAAGTCATTAAGTTCCTCGTTATGTAGTCTTCTCCACTCCCCTATAGCCTCGTCCCGCTTAGGCCCAAATATCCTCCTCAGCACCCTATTCTCGAACACCCTCAGTCTTTGTTCCTCCCTCAGTGTGAGAGACCAAGTTTCACACCCATACAAAACAACAGGTAAAACTACAGTTCTGTATATCCTAATCTTTGTGTTTTTGGATAGCAACCTGGAAGACAAAAGATTCTGCACCGGATGATAGTAAGCATTCCCCGACTTCAATCTGCTCTTAATTTCTTCATGAATGGAGTTTCGATTCGTTACGGTTGCTTCCAAATATTTGAATTCTTCCACCCTTTCAAAGGATTTATTATCTCTCTTTATGTTGTGATTGTATCCTGCATTCTAATTTCGAGACATGACCATGTACTCAGTTTTCTCAGCATTTATTTCTAGACCAGTCTCCATACTAGCAATCACTAAGTCTTCTGCGTTTTTCTTTATGCTATGTATGCTTCCGCCCAATATATTAACATCATCAGCATAAACCAGAAGCTGATGGGAACCATTCAATTCCAAGCCCTCCTGCTTCGCTTGAACCCTCCTATTGGCATATTCTAAAGCAAAGTTGAAAAGCAACGGCGACAGAGCATCTCCTTGTTTCAAGCCATTCTTAATAGGAAACGTGTCAGACAGATGTTTGCCTACCCGAACTCTGCTATAGGTTTCACTTAGACACATTTTTATTAACCTTACTAGTTTCATGGGGATACCAAATTCAATGAGAATATTATACAGGACCTCCCTCCTAACTGCATCATAGGCTTTCTTGAAGTCTATAAATAGCTGATGCACTGCCTCATTGTATTCCCATTTTTTCTCAAGTATTTGACGAATGCTGAATATATGATCAGTAGTTGACCTGTTACGTCGGAATCCACACTGATGATCCCCAATAATTTCCTCTGCATATGGAGTTAACCTTGACAAAGGAACGTTGGATAGAATTTTGTACGTAGTTGACAAAAGTGATATGCCTCGATAGTTACTACAATCTGTTTTATCACCCTTCTTACAAATAGGCACAATGACTGACTCCTTCCATTCCTCAGGCAATTCCTCCTTGTTCCAAATAGAAATAATAAGTCCATGGCTCTCAGACCAAATTACCCTACCTCTTACTTTAATCAATTCTGCTGGAATGTGATCAATACCTGGTGATTTGTGTCTTTTTAGCTTTTCAATAGCCATCTCAACCTCAAAGGCACTGGGCTCAGGCACTAGTGGCTCTGCCGTGTGTACTTCAGTCTGCCTAACATCATTAACCCCGTGTACATTCAACACCTGGGAGAAATGATTCCTCCACCTAGCCAAAATAGCAAAATAGCCTGGTCAGCCTAGTCTGTATAAAGACTAGACTCCAGGGCGGAGGGCCAGGGTTTGAATTCTGGCAGAGGTGGGGTTTTTATCCTCTCCGAAACGTCCACAGCGCCCCTGGGGCCCACCCAGCCTCTTATTCAATGGGTACCTGCGGAAAAGCGGCCGGGGCTGTGATAGTGAATACTCAACTCCACCTAGCACCCAAGGTTAAGAAAGAGTGGAACCATACCTCTGCTTCCCCTACACGTCTTGAAAGAAACTGTCAGAATCCCGTAATTTCAGAGCCAGAGAACGTAATATTGGATATCAAAACGCAGTAAGGTAGTTTAAAAAGTGTGACGTTGTTTCCCAATCTTACAAATATGACAGACTGACAGTTGTATCACGCACATGGATTTTGAACGGTATGAAAGAAGAAGAAACATTATTTCAGGAATTATTAAAATCTGTGCCAGTGAAGAATGAAGATCGCTTTACAATAGTGAAAAACTTCCATTGGTTAGGAAGGAAGTATGACTAATTTTTTAGTTAAAAAAGCCCCAAACAAATTTCCACCAATGCTCCATATTCACATTCATTTACCTACAAAACACGATAGTCTGAATACTGTCAGGGCCACTAAATATGCCACAAATGGCCTGTCAAAATTCTTGGCCACATTTGTATTTTAATCTCCAATTAACATTTTTATGACGTAATCATAGACACACAGGCCACTATATAAAGACATTTATGCAATATAATGATCACCTACGGATGCAAGAGTTACTTCACCTCACGCCATAAATGACGTCCGTCATTAAGATGGGCTACCTCTTTCTGGAGCCGATATTTCAAAACGGGTGACACTGCTAATCCAAAATGACGTAGAGCTGAAGAACAAACTTACTACAGAATACATTAAAATCAATAAAATCATTTTAAAAATACATAAGTTTTGATTTTTGGTTATGGCACCGTGTAGTCCGGTAGATGGCACCCACCTATCAGAATCCGCAGCTTTTACAGTCGTGAAATGGCACTGGTACAGGTACTGCCAGGATAACTTCAGTTTTCCTTGTCAATATCATTCCACCAATGCTCCATATGCGTACACTGTTGCCTACAACCGACACTATACAACCTCAGTAGTTGACAGCACCGTTAAATAAATGCACTTCCTTCATCTCTTTAACGAAGACCTTGTACGTTGTGAAGTGAAAAAAATGTTCGTCTCTGACAGAAGACGGGAATACGCTATATGTATGAAAAGTAACAAAACTACAAGCTGCAGTGTCTAGACATTAAAAGCTTTATAGCCGCCTAATGAATTGAGTTAGTTCATTATATAGCAGGTTTAAAGCAGATCAAAAGCGCGATTATTCATCTAATCAAGAAAATCGAAATTTTACGGGATGAATTTTATTACTCTTCATAAAGCCAAATACTGGACCCTCTACTCGGCCGGTGAATGCAGTCCAACCCACTTCCTGTTTATCCGAGACCCATTTTAATATTACCCTCCCATTAATATTCAGATGTTCCAAGTGGCCTCTGCACTCCACGATTTCAGACCAGGTTGCGAATTCGCTTCTCATTTAGACTACAAAAGCAACACATCTTGCTCTTCTAATTGCATTTGATTTGGTTCCAATATTAGGTAAGTTCTAATATTGATTAAGTTCTCCATTGCTAGGGAAAGCACAGAAATTTTTATGGTCTGGATTTACTTTCATTCGTGACATCACGTTCCACGAAATTTTGTAACCATCTGAGGAGAAAGGTTGAAATAACAGTGGAACAACTTATTTTCTAACGAATTTGGAGTGTTGTACCAAGAAGCAAAATATTTCACAATTCTGGATAAGTTTCCCCACACAATTTTGTCCATTTTGTTCTTTATGGAAATTGAAGTTTCCTCTTCTTGGCAAGGAATGGTTGGTTCTCAGTTTAAGGTGAAAGATACTGTCTCCATATATAGGAGGAAGCTTGGCGAACGTGGTGGGTGAGGCGCCATGGAGAGTGGACATGGTCATTTCTGTAACTTTTGTCCTCTGTTGTGGAGCGAGTTACCACATCGTGAGAAACAGCGTGTCAGAAACAGACAATTTTACCTAAATGAACACTTGACTTACAGCTGGAGGCAACAGAGATCTGAATGAAAGCAACTGATGTCACAATGTATTTGTTTCCCTGAAAACTCAAAGTTCAACCTTTACATCATCTGCACCAGAAAGAAATGCAAAACGAAATGCTTGCTATCACAGGGACAAGCTATAAAAAAAGCATATAAGTAAGACAAAACCCGAATGTGGTGTGTCAAGGCTAAAGTTTCAAATTTGTTTTTAGACACGTTCGCATAAACTGCGAAAAGTGCTTACTAGTTTCGTCATGTTTGTCCGTCTGACTCTCCGCATGCATCAGCTTGGCTGCCAATGAACAGATTTTCGTGAAATTTTAATTGTAGTCTTTTAAGAGAGTCTGTCGAGAAACTTCAAATTTTGTTAAAATCGGAAAACATTATCGGGCACTTAAATGGAGACCTAAGTACCTTCATATTGTTGACAGCAGTACGAAATGTTCTTTAGCTCGACAACAGAGTACGAGAAAACCGTTCTTGCATTTCCAATGCAACACTCAACAGTTGTGCATTGTTGACAGTTACATGTAGGTTTATCACCAACTAAAAGGGACAAGTTATCGCGTTTCCATTGCAAAAATGGTTACGCGAAAGTGCCAAAATATTAGGCCTACTTTGTACGTGCACTGTCCGTCTTGTTAGGTAAAGGTAAAGGTAAAGGTAAAGCAATCCCTATTCAATCCTCGACAACCCCTGAGGGCTCCAGCAGGTCGAGGATCCCAGAATTTCTAGACAATCGGCACATAGAAGTGGCAAGGTTTACAGCCCTAGGCACCGGCCATCTTTACCCCCCAGGAGTCGACCCCATGGCCAAAGTGCAGCCAGAAGGATTAACTCAATAAAAAATCTCAACGACTCCAAGGGGAATCGAGCCCGCAACCTTCCGGCTTGCAGTGCAGTGCCTCAACCAACTGCGCCAACGCATACCCCGCCTGTCTTGTTACTGGCCACAAATAGCCTACGTCTACAGCTGAATAATTCATAGTCACGGACAGAAAGGCAAGTAGGGCGTGAAGTACCCGTGTTATAAGAAAACCGTACAATATTGACATTTCTTTTGTTTCAACAGTCTCTTTTTTTCATATTCATATCGTACGAATTATAAATACTATTCAAACAGAAACTTTGGGTCGCATATCAAATTGACAGCTCCTGAACAAGACGGAAAACAGGCACTGGCCTGAAACTGTAGCAAGATGACAAAATGGAATACACTCACTTGATACCTCACAACAAGGCTGTAGACACTAATCGAAAATCCCTATATGAGTACTCAGCAATATCATACAAATATTTTTATATGACGCCCCTTCTTCGCCAGAAATTGTCTCAAAATAAATCCTGTTCTTTATTCCTCGTGTTAAAATGAAAATGAGGCCAGTACACACGCTCTCTAAACGTTGGGCTACAAACACTCAGCGACGGTGCAACAGACCAGAAGAACGAAGACCGCAACTTCACTGTTTCGAAAACCTTGACAATTTGCATAATGTTACAAAACTCTAAAAGTCAACATTGTTACCAAATAACAAAAGTGATACCTCCTTTTACTTGGTTTCAGTCCTACTAAGATAAGGAATAATTTATTACAGCTTTACGACGTTTAGACCGAGATTAAATGTACACTCAATATCGCCATCAATCACACAGCTCATGTGGGCGAACATTTCTGCAGAGCCGCCTTAGATAGATTAATGAAATGAAATGCACAAATTCTTTCCGTTCCAATGAACCCTTACGCTTAGAAACCTGTGAAGTGACTGCGCATGTACCAACGCGAATCATTACAGCAGCATCAGAACAAGTGAATCCAATTTGCTTCTGGACGTGCGGACATGCATACAGTTAGCGTTACACTAATGGAAAACTTCTATGTGTTGTATGTTGCTAACGACCACGTATTCGGCGAATTTCGGGCCGGCTCTGTGGCATGCCCTCGGAGGGCTCCGGACACGTGTCGTCGGCAATGCGTTTGCTGTCAACCCAGCGATAGTACGAAGACATTGCTTAAGCGAGTAGTCTGTTATACAGGATGAGAGATTTCCCGGAAATGTAAGAGTTTACGTATCCCTAATTTAACGAACGTTTTGTCGCAACACATCAATATTAGGGTCAACACCATCCACTGTGCACAGTATTTATGACAATGCGTAAACGGTGAATAAATAATATATTTAACACTAACTAAATATCTACACATATCCATCCATCTCTCTGTAAACAGACTTATTCATCCAAACACTCACATGTGCTTTTTAACTTCATTTTCTGCTTCGTACTAATCTTTTTCCCCTACTACATTCTTTACGTATGTCTTATCGTTCTTAACTAATGTGCACAATTCCCAACACTCAGTCAACAAAATACACAATGTACTTCCTTAGATATTTACATTATAATATCACATTGAGTATTCATACATGTTTCAGTCCAAGAGGGATAATTATCAGGGAACTAATACCAAAGAATTTGATGCTTCCGCCGCGATGCTGATGAGATCTGCGTTCTTCTGGGATATTACGCAGCGTAGAATGGTAATCCTTTACCGACGTTTCGGGACAACGTATTGGTCCCACCTTCCTATTGGTCCCATCTTCAAGGGTCAAGAAGTCCAAGAATAATTGGACTTCTTGACCCTTGAAGATGGGACAGATACGTTGTCCCGGAAAGTCGGTAAAGGATTGCCATTCTATGCTGCTTAATATCCCAGGAGAATGCAGATCTCAATATCAAAGAATATTGCATAAAACTAAGTTAGCTATTCTTATACATAATTAATATTGTGTAAAAGAGTCAAGCAGTAAAACAAACATTTACGTGTAGAACACTTGCGTAAGTGAATTGTATTCTTTATATACATGAGTACTCAATGTGACAAAATATAAATATCTAAGGAAGAACATTGTGCATTTTGTTGGTTGAGTGTTGTGAACTGATTACAGTACGAAAAATATAATGTGTACACTTGCATTATTGCGTGTATTTAAGCCTATTTAGTTCCTGAGAACGTCAACAAAATGTGAACACAAATCAGAACAGCGCAGCTACCACCTCCCGCACAATTTTTGTCCACTACAGTCGCAGTTTAAGAGTGAATGAGAGTGAACATTAAACACGACGCATATAACAATAGGTCTGATATTCACACCGCCACACACTAACTACGCGTTGGCCTCCCGCTCGGTATCTCCCCTCAGAAGTTCTCAAATGGAATTTGGCATGCACGTACTATCCGTATCAAATATGTGTTATGTATGAACTGCCTATGGTCTTTTGAGCTCATCTCATTAATATTTTCTGGAAAGTTCAATTTTCAAATTTCCTTATTATACACGTCTCTTCATCCTCTTATCACGTCCTCTGTCGAGGGTCCAAATGTTCTCCTCAGCAATTTGTCCTTCAATATCCTCAATTTCCTTTTTTCTCCTAGGGTGACAGACCAAGTTGTACACCCGTCTGAAAGGAAGTAATTGACTTATTTACATAACAAAACGTTTTAGGGAGAAAAACTGTGACAAGCTCTCATACTAGCGTAACTTTCTGCATAATGTATTCTGCACTGCGCCTCACGCAAACGCCTGTAGACAGATGCACTTAAGGTACGGTTCTGCTAGCGCGGTAAAACTATGCAACTACTGAAAGCAGCAGCAGTGACTATTAAAATAATATTTCAGCAAGCCAGCATCCGTGACTGCAGCCGCTGTACGGTGTCGCAAGCGTCCTTACAAGGACTGCTCTGTGAACCTACCACCTGCATCAGAAGCAGCAGCAAGTTGCATTTCTGCGATAAACACATTTGGACTCCTTTCCACAAGGACTCGTCCAAATTTACCTGCGACAAGAAAATGAGGCTGACCGAGTATGTATCATACAGTGAACAATTTAGGGATAAACCGCTCGGAAAAAAAAACAAAATTAATTCAGAAGTAATGGTCACGCCCTGTTTTCTTGTTTTACAGTTTACTCCCTACTTACATTCAAATAGTGTCTCTTATTAGGTCACTTAATATATCTTCTTCATGTACCACAAATATGGCCATGCGGCTTTTTCCATCTCGCAATTAATTCCAAAACAATGGATCCTTTAGACCGTTGGTACAACTTACGGACGGATAATCGATTCGTCACAAGGCTTCAGCATACAACAAACAATACAAATGTACCCTAAAACATTTTGCGCGCCCACGCCGCGCCATGGTTCAGGCGGTTGGTTAGTCGCCAGTCTCTCGCCGCGGAGGTCTGTGTTTGGTACTAGGCCGGTCCTTGTGAACTCTCAATACAGAAAGCGGCACCGGTATAGGTTTCGTTCCGCTCTACCGGTATCGTTCCTCCCACGTTCCGCACTCATATTTCATTCATCTACCATTCACGCCACATAATCTTAGGGGCGTCGTTAAATACAACACCACTCTCCGCACCTCTCGCCTGTACGCGTGACCTGCATAATTCATCTGTTAACCTTCCAGGAAGCGATTCAAGGTCTGCTGCGGAATCGCACAACTTTGCGTTGCAAATCGACGTCACCCTGAGGTGTAAACGACTCCAGCAGGTTAAAGTGACGGAAGTGCGTATTGTACTCTGCCATCTGTCAAAGTACGGCGGTCTGCACCTAACAGTCGGCGGAGTCAATATTTACACATCCGCTAATCGGGATTAGGAATGGGACACCGGTATACATTTGATGGTCGAGTTACAGCAATGTTAACTCTTCAGTATATGTTTTCGTCTTATTAACGACAAGAAACATGACCTCCAGTGATGTGATGTTGTGTGGTATTTAATGGAGCTGTATCGTCCATAAACTACGCAAACTTAAACGTCATTTGAGAACAATCCTGGAAACTGGGAGGTGAGAACGTATGCAAGACACGCTGTGACAGTGCTGCCAAAATATCTTGAGACGCTTCTACTAAAATCATATTGTGCATGTACTATCAAAACGCACTATAAAGGCACTACCAAAACACGTGTGCAAGTACGTACTACCAAAATGTGATGTCAGGGTGCTAACGAAACACTCACGGTTGAATGGTAATACATACACTTTCTATTCAACGCACTCTTGTTTCGGATACTGGCCATGAAACCTGATACAGGAAAATGCTGGCTAGTTTCGTAAGATTTGGCCGGTCTGTTTTGCATTTATTTGTAACTTACATTTCACAATTATCCCAGCTTTCGATGTCGTATAATATAACACGCTGGCAGACTTCTTTAAATAAACTATGTAAGACCTCCAGTGAAAGTTGACGTGGATGCACAGTAAAACTCAAAGCTACGACTTGCACGAGGATCAAATTCCTAAGCTTGAACGCCCCTGATATTACCAACCCGACCCCTGGGAAATTCGCCATCCGAACTCCTCGCCAGTGACAGCAAATTTGAAGCAACATCAAGAAGTAATCAGTGCACCAGCACAGGGTGTAAAAGGTCAGTAAAAGTTCAGGCAGCCGTATTTTATATGCGGAACCCGAAGGTTTATTACCAGACTGCGACAGCCCGCCACTGGGTCCTACCCTGAGCCAAACTACTTCGGTCCACACTCTCTTTCTCTATTTGTTTACGATCCATTTTATTTAGTAGGCGATAAGAATATTATATTTAAAATGTTTCACTAATTGATTTGTCCTAATTATTTAACTGCACAAGCTGCTACTGCGCTAACGACTAACACTAACACTAACAATTTCATACAGTTATACCTGTCTCGGTAGACAGAATATTATATTAGCATGGTGACCAAGCGAATTGTCACCTGCCTGAGGTTTAAAACAGGAAAAATACGTACAAGAATATTTACATAGATCTTTACGTAGTGTGGGAAGCAGCTCACGTGGCCAAGCGGGCTGGGCGATTCATCGACTTGCATAAAGCTCCACTGAAATCTCAGCTGATTATTCCTGTAGTTAGATGCTAGAAGTTAGTTCCTTGGTTACTTTAAATGGTTAATAATTAATTACTCGTATAACTGGTTACAGGTAAACATATATATACATAGGTTGTTTGTTTGTTGTTTTCTGCTGTCTAAGAAAAAAATATTCAGATTTGCACCACACTGTTTTCAAAAAGGCAAATATTATGTCTTCATCAGGATCAAAGCGCCAGTAATGTTACGTGTTGTACTACAGAGCAAGCAAAATTAACCTTTTAAAGCGTAGCGGTAACTTTACATACGACCAGGTTTAACATTAAAAAATTCTACGTGGTGCCCACATTGCGTTTGTGTGTTTTGTACGGATCTCAGAACAAACAGCAACTTTTTCCTTATAAAACATTAAGAGAATGGTTTTTATAACCGAAGTGGAGAGTGTTTACAGCGCGGTACGCGCTGAGTCCTTATATAAAACAGACACGCTCCGTCTTTAAAGGGTTAAAGCAGTTCTCACGTTTCCATATCCACATGGCTCTGCTAGTGGGCAGCAGTTTATATCACATCTAGTCTGAAACATGGGTCAGTGAGAAGAGGGCGCTAGAAAGGCATGACTACCCATCGCACACCGGCTAGGGGTCCGTATTTTGAGCACTGTCACCATTCATTTCCTAATTCACGTCTTCATTAGTTGCTCCCACTCCCCGTTTCCATGTTTTTATGAGCGGAGAGACAAAAATCGAAAATCCGTGATTGCACGACCGCTACCAAAGTAAGTTAGCACCCGCTACTTCCACAGTACGCTCTCATCAATGAATCAACCTCATCCCCTTTTTCATTCATCCCTTATAACCTTTCAGCCTCTCTGATTTACCCTCTCATCCGTCACACCCATCCGTAACTTGAAACACTAACACGCGATAACAAAACACACACCCACCCGCGTCACTGAGTAGGAGGTTGTTATTTCCCGTAAATGGCACAGAGACCTTTGTATAGGCCATATCACACCAACTTGCACCATCCGATGAATACGAAATGGGATATTAAAATAGCAGTTTTAACATAATAATACAATCAGAAAATTAACTCTAGGGAGCAGAACACGTTTCAGAAACTGCAAGTCGCTCAGTTAGTATATATTTTTTCACATTTTATGAACACGATTTCACTGCCGCGTACACAAAAGCCCGACCATACAACCTACCCTGAACTACTTGATAACAGTTCAAACCGTTCTTACTTTTCACTTTAATATTATCTTCCCTCTGTACTTCGGGCTCCTAACGGACATCCTTTGAGGTTTCCAGATTTAAACGGATAGGTGGGCCTATTGAAGTACACTGTATAAGCGACCTCAGTCTCCTTTGTTCAGTATCAGGATTATCAACGGTGAGTAACAGACTGTTGTTCACAGTTAGTGTCCGGCACGTATCCAGTGGCCGTTACTTTACTAGGAGTCACAACTAACAGGGAGTCAGTTACTTGTTTGTTAGTTAACTACAGTCGAACCCGGTTATAACAATATTGCTTTATATGACACCTCCTCTATAGCGACAGGTATTCTGTGGTACCAATTAATTCCTCACCGTTAACCATAACATTATTCTGCTCGGTTATAACAACACTCTTTTATAAAGATACAAAGTATTCCGCCCCTTTCATGACATTATAACCGAGTTCGACTGTAGTATAATTATTTTTTTTCAATAGTTAGACAGTAAACAAGAAAGTTAGTCAGTCAATTTGTAACTTCGTCAAAAATACGAGCAATTCAGCTCGCTAGTATACAAGGACCCTGTGGACACTGAATGACAACACTCATAAACTGCTTAATCTAACTGCATGAAGCAAATCTCTAACATAAGGCCGTCAAATTCACGCTGCTGGAACACTAGACCAAACACTTTAAATACAGAGCGGATATGATGTCTTCAACCATGGAACTGGGGACACACGAGTTTTTAAACTAATAACTATAGCACTGATACCATCTTTAAAACCTGAAACAGGGGACAATGTGGAGACGTAGGCGTAAATGGAATGTTATTAGTAAAAACGATCTTGAAGAACAGCGTCTGAGGGTGTGAACTGCGTTCAGCAACTGAAGATAGGGGCCCACAGCGGACATCTGTTAACACGGTACAATTGTTCGCAATAAACCCACGTTCGAGTCTCACTGCTGCTCGCCGCAGATATCACCCGCCCCCACCTTACACCTCCTACCACAGGCATGGGCGTGGGAAGTTAATTGATTACGGCAGAAGGGGTGGCTGGGAGGTCGAGCTGCACGGTTTAACTCATATACTGGAGGCACGGAGTGCTTCATCAGCGTCTTAACAGGTATGTGATCCGGCGAACAGGGAAGTACGTGTTATTGAAAGGAGGACGCACGAATGTGCCACAGGAAATTCTTATGGAAATAATAAAAGTTACTAAAGTACACACACACCCAGTGATGATTCTTCACGACAGCGTTACAACGCATGCACATTCTTGTAGCAAGCGGCTAGAATGTTGGAGTTTCCTTCGTAGTATTTAGCAGTATGGAAGCATTTGTCTGTCCGTAAGGTTAGAAATTTTTTAAAGCTCGCACACCTGGGGATCAACATAAGAGGCAGGTACACCCGAGATACGGCTTCATTTAATTTGTTTCTCACTACTGCACTATCCTAACAAAACAAGTTTAGTGGTCTTGTCTTCAGATTCGGCGTCCGCTTTCTACATTATACACTAAATTTAATTTGATGTGATAATAGCAACTCAAACAACCGAAGCCAAAGAAAAAGGTGAGTGTCATGTTTCACTTAATATTAGCAGGATATTTAAATTAACGTAACTAGTATTTCGTACAGATCGCAGTTAAAAACAGTCAAATTCATAATTAGAGAAGATTGCTTGTGTAAATTAATCCGCAAATATTTTTGTAGAAATTCTGCCCCATGAAAATAACCCTCGAATACGTTTTCACGAGTAGCAAGCTGCAGCAAAGCCTAACAACAGCGTTCTTCCTCTTCTTTCCTCGTGTTTCTTCATTTCTCAACATGCTAAATACGTTAGTGACGGGTCCCCTGAATAGCAGCAAGGATTCGTAATTTCCAGAAGACGAAAATGAACAACATGCGATTTAAACTTAGCTCCCGCACATTACACGTATCTCTCCAACCGTCGGTCCTTTCGTTCCTTGTTAAAATTTCCAACCGAGCAGCCAGATATAGGGGTAAGGCTTTGCATTTTTTCTTGTGATGCCTGTTTCGAATCTTGGCCCAGACACGGTTTACTCAGCAACTCCTGGCTAATGCCAGGCTACCATGAAAGTACCTCAATTATGTCACCATCATTTCCTTTAAAATCTTTTTGATTTATTACTGACCAGTTACCTGACTGTCGACGCTGTATAGTCGGGTATCTAATACCGTGGTGAAATAAACCACAAAATGAGATCTGCGCTCTTCTGGGGTATTACGCAGCGTCGAACGTTAATCCTTTACCGACGTTTCTTGATCCTTGAAGATGGGACCGACACGTTGTCCCGAAACATCGGTAAAGGATTAACGTTCGACGCTGCGTAATATCCCAGAAGGGCGCAGGTCTCATCAGTATCGCAGCGCAAGCCTGAAATCACGGAAACCACAAAACATTTCGAGTTTCTGAACTAGCAGGGTTTCCGTCTTCACACGCCCCGAACGAGCGGGAGGCTCACGCGCCATCTTGCAATGCAAACCGGTCGCACTTTCCTCAAGGTTGAAGCGTCTGCAGTATGACGTTAAAGATCGATCTTTGCCTAGTCATAAGGCAAATATCGCGCATTAAGTTAAACATCACTTGTCCTTGCGTTGTGGTGATTACATTCAAGGACAACTTCACACTTCCACTAAACTGAATATAGCCGCATAACTGAAATACACATCGGCCTATTTACCAACACCCAGTTACGTACGAGCTGAAAATTATAAATAGACATCGCTTTGAATATTTGCGTCTCATAATTTTCAGCATCTAAACTCTGATTACTAAGACCATGCAACAGAATGTGTCTTTAAGAAGTCGCAGTCCCTCAGTTAGCCCAAAACCATCCGCCTTTGATTCAATCCAGCATTCTTGACCGTGTCCACGGTAGCAAGCGTCTAGACCCCTATCTGAAAATGAGCTGGTCAGTCAGTGCTAACCTCTTCCGACGTAAACAAGTGAATATTTATGTATATATAAACCTTTCTCCCTGAATATTCCCTCTTGCCTGCTGTGAGTCAACAGACAACAGATGGAAATCTAATGAAATGATCTCTGCGTTCTTTCGAGTGTGACTGGTAGCCACTTGTGTTCAAGAGATGCTCAAGTACTGCTGCAGCCTCTAGATGCGATATGAAGCCTCATTCGCAACTGTCTTTAAATACCCGAACGTATACTTTTATTGTGAGCGCTACTTCTTCTTCAAAGATTTTGTTACTAATACTGTGACGTCGAAAACGACAGCAGCCATGTCCCATGTGAAGATGCGGCACATCTTGTCCAGGTACAGACCGAAGTTCCTATTGCTTTGATATTGAGATTATTATAAGTAAGTTTAAGAAAGTAAGCGTCACAGATCCTTCTCATTCGATCCGCTACGTACTGTCTTCTCGCAAAGAACTAGCAGATTCTTCAGTGGTCTATTTTAAAATATGAATCCATTACAAGGACATAATTTACATAACTCTCTACAGAAGTTTCCAACGTGACCCCAACTAACCCTGCTGGAAGGTTTGACAAAATTTAAACCACAATTCCCTTCCACATGAGCAGTGCAGGCTACACTCACTCTCCCAGTAATGTGCGTTGGCGCGCCCGGAAGGCATAATATGGCTACGCGGCAGAAGGCCATAAAATATATTGCAGTTTATAAAAATGTATGATACATATACGTGTAGATCAAACAACATGTGTATTTCCTCCTGTGCGTCAGCTTCAGAATATGATTCGTTTATACACAGAACAAACGGAGTAAATTACTGTCAATAATGTAGTGGGTTTTCAACACAGAAGGAATTTTATCAGTGCAAACTAGAACGATAATAATACGTATTCAAACCTCCCTCTCCACGAGTTTTATATGTTCATACCACGTACCCTTACCATAGGTCTCTAGTACGTTTTTAGACATGAATGCATTCATATTACATTGAATTATTAGTCATTCGATTAACAACTACGGAATCTGTTGACAGAATTCGAAATCAATTAAGTGACTTATGTAATAACGAAACTGTCAAGCTTGCTGGACTGCATCCTTGAAGATATCTTTAACAGAGTGAAGTCTAAGACTTGGGAACTTCCTATGCCAGATTCGTAATGATAATGGTAAAACGCAGTGATAAATTTTTGCATTCCACCTATTTATTATTTCTTTATCCTTACATTGTATTAACTCCTCAGTTCTTAGTTTTCTTAATTTTGCCTTCTTTCTTCCTTATAATCGTCGTCCTGAACATTTCTTTAATGTCGAAATATTAATTATGCATCAAACCTGGACATTTTATTCGCAGATTCACGTTGTGGCAACTAATTTCATTCTCGTTTCTACAAATAAAGGCCCCAACACACCACAGAACTCCCGAATATTGGTACTACAACTGATAACCCAGAAGTAAACTACTTCGCGTGTCGCCCTGTCTTTTTCTTTTTAGACCTGGTAGCAGCTGGCGTCACCCGAATAAAAAGACGTCCAACAGCTATCAAAGCATGCCAATGGGATAAATTCGTTTCCCACTGCTGTCTGTCGGTTTATTTTAGATTCTAAATATGTTTTATTAACACAATACCAGGAGGGACGAACTGGAAATTTTCTCTTCAACTTCATGTCCAAAACGACTCTGCAGAAAGGACTGCGGATTCTCTACCACGTGATGAGATCTGAGATTTAGAGGTGCCCTACACGTTCATATTCACGTTGATGCTGCAGCAGTAACTTGAGTAATGTGTTTACACCACAGGAACGCGTCTCTTGGTAGGCTGAAACCCGCATCCCGCCGGCTAACTTCTCTATAGTTAATTATCCCAATAAAATTTGCTCCTTTTTTGTTCCACGAGAGTGTCTTCTCACAAGGGACCAAAGCCACTCTCACGCTGGCACAAAAGCCCTGAGCACTGGTAGTTCGTAACTGCCAGTGCTTCGTATTGCAACGCGCACGAATTTAAATTTAACTTCAGAGAACTGTATGATTTAATTATGTGAAAATGAAATCAAAAATATAAACATGAAGAAGCGTTTCGACAGGAACGTTTAAAAAGCTGTAGGCCTAATTGTTTATATCGAAATTTCTCTGTGAATGTAACTAGCTTAACAAAGAATGGCATTAGCATTTGTACTGGCGGCGCTGAACTTTCGGGCTTTCCCATCATAATGTCACTTAACTACTTTTATAATATTATTTAAGCCACTCCGTCCAACTTGAATGTTTCATTTCATCGAACACTAAACATTCTAAATCAAGTCCCTCAGTCAAGCGTTTACAGTTGTGTGATTAATGACAAAACAGCATTGTTATGTAGGTACAACATAGGAAACAAGGTTTGATAAAAGTTTCCATTAAAACTAAAAGCCTTTTATTTCATCCTTCGACGTCCCTTGTTCATGTTATTGTACCCCATCTTTACAATCATTTTTAGAAATATATCCTTCCATCTTTTGCTATCATCCCATCCCTTCATCAATGGTACTATCTATCACTCTCCTCCGCTTGTTATTGCTGTGAGCTCCATGTGTTGCTCTGGCATACAATGTCCTTCCATCCTCGATCAAATGTTTCTGTATCACTACTGAACCCGTACCTTTATCTGCGCCCTTTTGTGATACTTCTCGCTCTCGCTTGATGCTTTAGACAGCAAGGTGTACGGAAATCTACTACCCACTGGCGTCGTTCTCTGTCGTGTGAATAACAGACACTCGATCGTAAGTAATTATCAACTTACTTCCCAATTTATATATTTTGTAGATTTTAACAAAAACACGAACGTCACACCAGCAGTAATGTGTGTCTCATATCCTGGAATTACCTCGTGGTTGGCGCTAAGCGGTTCGTTGGTCTAGTAATCCAATCAGTGAAAAATTGAACTGGTAAATAAATTCGCCATGGTGGTCCAATTTCGTGGCAGTACTTGGAGATAAATAGATTCGCACCTGTCTACGTCTATATGCTGCTATACCAAACACTTCTTTTAAGTGACGATCCTCATTTCACTAAGTGTATATCGAAAGCTCGAGGTTATGCTTACAAGGATCTGGACAGAAATGTACTACCTTTGTGAGATTTTCCGGGTCATAAAAGGAACACACCAAGCTTGCATCTTCTCTGCCATTTATTTCAAATTCGTGCTTGAGTAACACCAAAGGTATTTACTAAATACGTTTCTAGACAGCCAGTAGTATTACCAAGCTCAAACAATGTATCATTTTTGAAGCAGGAGAATAAGTTGTTGTTTCTAGTTTCCCCTCTCAGAATCAATCGATGATTCAACAGTATGTTCCAAAACATCAGTTCATTCTACCAATTGCCTGTATCGTTCAGCATACTTCTGTTATGGCTAAACTTAAGCTTTAATAAAGTTGCCTTAATTTCAAAAATTGGTAACACGACCACGGGGTCATAATTGGATTCGTAGTACGATTAACAGACACATCCCAGGTCTCAGAATTATTTGCGTTAACATGGATTTAAAGTAACTCACAATAAAATATTAAAAAAGAAATGTGTAACGACAGAGAGCCAACGTTTAACCCACCGTCATGTGTCTTTGTTTGGGAACAAATATTATGAATCGTGCAGTGTTAAAGACCAACTACGTGCACCTTTTAACATATGTATCAAGATATTTAATTATAATCCCACATGTTCAGTACGTTTGGAACCATTTAACAAATACTGATAGCTACCAACTCTGGTGTTTTAAGATTTTACTTACATTATAACTGTTTAACAGTTGTATTTTAAGCAACTGTATTTAAAGGTTGTATTTATATTACTGGATTGTATGTGTAATTGTAATTCGTGACATCCCTGAAGATGAACCAGTTCTTGTGTCGAAACATGTAGGACTGTAATTAAACATCTTGATATATATGTTAAAAGGTGCATGTAGTTGGTCTTTAACATTGCACGATTCATGACAATGCAGGGTTTGGGTAATATAAAATGTTATGAAATCCTAAGGCAAAGGAATGGCTTCGTTAGGAAGAGCGCCCTGAAGGTACCGCACAAAGTCGGAGAACCCAACGCCACAAATATTTTCATCTTTGATGTATGTACAAATATAACTTTTAATAATACATTCCGCTACAGCTCATGCAAATTGGGTAGTCCCCGAATAATGCCTGACAGATTCGAAAATAATGTGCGAGGGTCAGTAAACTGTTAAAGGCTATTTAATAGTAAGTTTTAACAAGATGAACGGGAAGTATTCAAATCACCAGCCTAACTTTTCCCTGTTTTTTGCTCAGTATTACACATGTTTCCTGACAGTGCCAGAATATAATTAAATATATACTCTTCTTCGACGTGACGCCGTGTTGTTTGGTAGATATGTACCGACATTTCAGAGGAACTTACTGGGTGCATTATCAGGGTAGATTATGACTGCGGTATTAGGTTCCTATAAAGCCTCTGTACATTTCTCTACCAGACTGTGCGACACACGTCCAAGAAAATAGTTACCGCACTGATGACAGCATCGAATCTCACTCAGAATATAACATGTCCTCTTCTTTCGAAGAACAGCATTCATTTCAAATATTGTTGGCAGAAGTTTATTTTCGGTTCTCCCAAATACGCTGATCGATCTGCTCACAAGTAGCGGCAAACGGATGTCTGTGATTCTTCAGTATGTTCTCTGAGTGGAACAAGACAGGCAAGGTACGTGTAACGTAACACTGATATGCGTTCGCGTAACCACTGTTGCAGTAGAAGAGCAATAAGTATTGAATATTATGAGTGTGTGGCTGTATTCTCGCCTTAGTTACCCGGCATGCAAATTGCATATTTTCTGTGCCGCATTATCTCATCATCGGTGGCCTTTCTGGCTGTACCATATTGCTCTACATTATCTCCTAAACTGTAGGATTTCCAAAAAAAAACACTAAGCATAAAGTGTGCATTTTATTTCCTCTATAACTTCTGTCTCAAACATTTCTCATTTTAACAAGAATTCGGCGAAATATTACCGCAAATTTACATAGGTCACAACGTAAAATACCCACTACCCTTGTCAAATTTTAATCAAACTTAAATTTTCTCAATAAATTCTGGAAAATCCTCAAACACCAAATTGCATGAAATTCCGCTCAGTTGGGGCCGAGTTATTGCATGTGGACAGACAGAGAGCGGACGGACGGAAGGAGGGACGGACAGACATGACGAAGCCCGCAATAGTCACTTTTCGCAATTTTGCGAACGCGCCTATAAACCATATTCAACGTTTCATAGTATGACCTCGAGGCACATAAAAGTGCACAGCCCATTTTTAATGTAGCTGACATAGCCTACGGGTTCTGCTTTTAGGTAAACAATGTATTGCCTCTACGTTTTTACTTTCTTTCATATTAGCGCAGTGTTTGTATTATACAATTAACAGATTACCTTTTTGTTTTCAGTTAACTTTATTTTACATCCCCCTTTGCTTCAGACCGCTATATTCTGAAGCCGGCTTCCTTACATGCATTTTCTTGAGGCTTTTTCGCGACAAATTAACTCCTTTAACACATGCACTTAGAAGCTTTACACTACTGTTTGGTTCTAATTACACGTGTTCTATTCACACAAAATTTTAAACTTCCACAAAGTTCGAACAATTAGCCTATAAGAAGAACTACTTGTAGAACGCCCGTTCTTCGTGGTGACTGTTCACAACCAGATGACACCCTGCGCTCCCTGGGAGCGCCACATTTCACGCGCTCGGTTACCAATTTGTTAACGAGTAAGCGCGGAAGCTATGTATCTTTACTTCTCACTTGCGGTCTTCTGGACAATGAAACTACACAACTACGCAGCCTGCAAGATAATCTGATTATCAGATTAAAGTCTCTGCATTAGTGGATTAAAAATTAATCTGGGATTGACCCAGCTTCTCTCCCCTTACTATATCACCGTACGATTGTTCCGAAATTAAAATACGTCAGTGCAATAAGGGGCTATGCCAACACGGCTGACTCTCTGAATAAAAACTTTACTGTTGGGTCAGCTGCTTCTCGGCGCCAAGCTTGTAGTTCTGTGTATTAAAAGATCCTTTTATTACAGTATTTATTTTATGAAGCATGGAATTGTATCTAAACTTTGTTCGTTCACTGCATTCAAAACACACGTATGCAGTTTTAAAAGTGACTAGGATTCGGAGGATATCTCTGTGTCCATCATCATATAAAACTCAATAAGACAATCACATTAAGTCACCACTCAAAATACAATGGAAATTAAGTGTAACTGAGCGAGTATTAATACTATTCGTACCCGTGGTTTTTCAACGTAACGAAGATCTATTTTGAGCACACAGCGCTTTACTTATTTGTTTTATTTAACCTCGTAATTTACCGCGTAGCTGGAGTGGACTGTCCTTTTAATTCTGCGCGACTTTCGATTTCTAGAGACGAGTGTACAACAAAGCTGTATAAAAATTACGAAGCTACATTAAATCGAAAGCAAATAGTCACAAATCCGTAGACCATTCAGGCGACTTCATAAACCGAAAACCTAAACCCACATGGCTTAATTTTCCATTGTTGACTTACAACGTAGGAAACTTAATACCGTGGACCATGAGAAATAACGAGAAAAATGAAGAATGCAATGACGCTAAGCTCGACATTTCATCTATAAGCCCTATAATAACGGCATATAGAAGCTCTGATAATGAATATTGTTTTAATTAGTAAATTGTTGTCAACACACTAATAACTGCAGTTCTTTCCCTTGTGCGTGTGTGACAAAACCATTGATGTGAGGTGGAAACAAACAGATCTCAACCGTTCTGGGTAATGAATAAAGGCAAGCGTCACTAAACCTCTGCCAAGTAATAGCCTTAGATAAATTTTATACAGATCTGAATGTCGGATGTTAACAAAAGACGAAATAAGAATTGACGCGCATTCTGATAGCAGTTGTAGGAGACAGAAAGGCAAATAATAGATGTAACGAAGATATTATAGTGGAACTAGAAACAGCAGATATGAAAAAAACAGTAGCCGTAGCTATACAAGAAAACGGACAGAACATTTGGAATGAATGGCAGAAAATCGAGTCCCATAGCTGTTGTATCAATATACAACGGATGGAACGAAATGTTTAAGACGTCCATGATAGATCCTTCGAACCGAAACAGGCCGATGAATTAACACGTGACGTTCATTATGATCAACCCAGCAGTCAAGATCTACCTTCCGATCATTTTCAAGTGGGTTGTTTAAGGACGCTGTCAATAGCTAAAGTTACGTAATAACAGCGGTAGGTGAATGAAATACGAGTACGGAGCACTGACGTAATTAATACTGACAGGGGATAACTGAACTGCACGGAGAAAAACCTGTTCCAGTGCCACTCGTTTCATGACGTCTGAAACATCCACCCGATATTCACGGAAATAAGTTACATTTCAAACTATGTTTAGGGCCTAATTCAATGTGTTCAATTTTGGCCTTTCTTCCTAAACGGGGTTATCAAATGCGGTCCTATAGAAAGACCGGCCGACCACCAAACATAACCACCTACCAATTTACCAACCTACCTTCCCACCCACCCACGCACCTACCCACCTACCTACCTACCTACCTACCTACTTACCTAACTATCCACCTACCCACCCACCCACGAACCTACCTACCTACCTACCTACCTACCTACCTACCTAACTATCCACCTACCCATCCACCTACCTACCCACCCACCTACCCACCTACCTACCTACCCACCTACCTACCTACCTACCTACCTACCCACCCACCCACCCACCTACCTACCTACCTACCTACCTACCTACCTACCCACCTAGCCACCCACCTACCTACCTACCCACCCATCCTGCTACTGGGTGAAACCAGTAAGTGCTCATTATTCCTGAACAAACCCATAATAAATATTAACATTTTTGTTAGTTTCAAAACGTAACATAACATAAAACACAAATTAAGAAACTGTAGCACTAAAATGTATTGACTCATACTACTAAATTAGCATACGAAAAAACACAATTATTTTGCCTCTCAGTCACAAGGAGGCCCAAAGAAAATTCAGATTTCTTGCAAATAGTGTCAAGGCGCAACCACCGACGTGCAGGCTATTGCGCAAATTGTGAAAATTTAGTAACTAAACAGGAACGCGAATTATATAGTCAGACTTTACGGCTAAAATTTGTTGGTGTGACAGTTCATAACACGGAAAAGTAAAACACTTTCTTTCGCTAAAATATTTCGGTCTCAGGGCATTGAAATTGCCTGACCAACAGGTAATTACATGTACATTTTTAATTCATGTTCGGCATTTGGAAAAAGAAAAGAGCGGAAGCCAATCAGCTGTTCTCATACATTTGATTAACAAGGGATGAAAATAGATTTTTAATGCTTTCGGCTCCAAGACAAATTAATTATAAGAGCTCATAGCACACCCTTTTGTGGTACATTTAACATTTTTGGTACATTTTACATTTAACGAAGGACATGTAAAATTAACACCTATCTTCGAGAGGTACATTATTTTTGCCGACGATTAAGTTTCACCAACGGCTTTGTAAAGCAGTACATGAATGTAAGGAGAAGACAGAGCTGTACTTTACCGACACCTTCAGTTGCTAAGATGATAAGAGTGTCAGTAGGACATGAATAAAATACAATAATCGAACACAGGTGAGAAGACACTATCAGGGGGGAACAAGGAGCACATGGATAAAAATTTGTCCCAGTACTATTCACTCCGCCACAATTCTATTACGGACTGGCATGGGATCGAACCGTGCCCCATGGTGAGAGGCCGGGGAATAACTGCATGAGCCATGGCGCGGCCATGAAGAAAAACACAGGTGCAAAATCGCGAATTTGGAAATTCCACTTCTTCCATATTACAGTCCACTTGTTAATGTCTTTTATTAACAGCCTCCTCTGCTCTTAACAACTCGGTGTTATTAAGCCGATTTAGACACACCGATTATAGACAGGTCGAAGTGCATAAATTTGAAAACCAAAGTACGGATACTTTGTACAGATTTTACAGTAAGACAAAGCTTCGTGTTATAACCTAATAACTAACCTGGATGAACATCCTCGAAAATCCGACTTCACTAGTGCGCTGCGCTGTTTACTTTAGATAAATCACCTCTATTCGCCAGCCAGCAATGCAAACACCAAGCGAGCGGTTCAGAGGAGGTTCATATCTCAGGAACTGTTACACAAAGAGGGGCTTCATTTACATCACCATGTATATTTCGAACTCCGCTAACAACAATATTAATAATATAAAGCTAACGTCATTTACCTTAACACCATGGTCTAAAAGCGCATGCCGTGGTAGAGAAAAGCTCTACGTAATTTTACTGGGCCCAGAAAGGTCTGTGTGGTCAGATTTTCAAGCTGCCTTTATCTCCAAGGAAAGAGTCGTCGGTGACCCTTAGATGCGAGGATGGTTGAGGTGGTGGGACGAGAAAACGCAAATCCGTAGGCACTGAATTTTAGTCTTCCTGAACGTAAATCACTTCTTTATTTAATAAGTGAACATTAACAATTCTTGTAATCATTATTGGTGATATTTTTGTTATCGCCATTAACAGCAGCACATTCTTCAACCGTTACCAGTGAAATATACACTACAAGAAGGATATACTAAAATTGCACACACACAATAAATGATCTCTGAAAACTATTATATGGTACTCTTGTCTAACATATAAAGAGTCAATGACATAAAATATCTCACACGCAACGTTACCAAAATAAGAAAACACGCAACTGATACGAATTTTTATCTTACATAACAACGTCCAAAGAAATTACTGAGAGACAGTAATCGCCAATATAGTGTATATATTGTACATACATACACGCTATTATTATTTATTACTTTTATTGCGTACGGTATACTTAACGAAGCTGTCAGCAGATCAGATATATAAGGTCAAATGATAGGATGATCAACGAATAATGAACTGAGAAGTGTCTCAATAGACGCGGTTGCTTAATTTCAGGTACTGAAACGTAACTTGCCTGGACGCACTCAGGGAAACCATGGATAACCTTCGACATTTTCAGTGGTACACACACATAATTCTATGAAAATAAATAAATTAATCGTACCATCGAAGCGACATGTGCAAGCATAGTGCCAAAATACTACCTGCAACGTAAATGACCCAGATAAATTTTAAAAAATGTAGTACCCACAAAAATCAGAAAGCACATAAATACATTCCAAAATAACATAATAAATACCCGCACAACAGCACATGCGTTCGTAAAAGACTCCATCCCATTACAGAATACGAGCTTACATTTCACACAAGATCAATGCATGCCACATTCAAAATTACTGCAGACATATAGCGCCTAAAATTGTGTATCTCGTGTATGTCAGTGAACCCCAGGAAAACCTTGCTCCAAGCGCCTAGTTAATACTCCATCTACAGAGTCCTATAGACTTCTGACACAGAACGTAGAACAGCGTCTGCGATTATAATTTACTATTACTGAATAGCGTATTAGCACGAAGACGGAGTAGAATAAGAACTGCAGTATTAACAGGCACAGGAATAAACTATGCTGGTTGCAGCGTAAACTTATAACTAAAATGCATATAACGTTAGACTAGTTCTGGAAATGGATGATGACTAAATTATACTAGCGTACCACAAAAGAAAAAAGAGTTGGTTGTTGCTTCTTGCAATGAAGGCAAACAACGAACCTAGATTGCATATCGTACTTTATTTCTCATGCCCACAGGCAACATTCATCAAAAGTTTGATGAAAAGAAAACCACGAACCAATATTCTCCTCTCAAACATCTCTATAATAAGAAAAAAACAGATTACAATGGATGCTGCAGCTCAAGGTTACATTTTAATCTAAAATTATCACTTTTAAAACGCGTGCGTTATTTTTCATTCGATTTTAATAAGCAACGTTGAAGAAAATATTTACTGCAAGGTATGTATGTGTTCCAATACTCAGTAAGACAGCACTTACAAGCACATATAGTGTCCATTAAAAAATGGAACTGGGTAAAAATTATTAGTATCATCATCATCATAAAAATTAACCAACTCCATGGGGCATAGGCCTTATTGAGAAGCTAACAGTTTCTCAGCTAGTCAAGGAATTCCCCGCATTTTATGGAACCCGAAGGTTCATTACCGCATTCACAAGAGCCCGCCACCTGTCCCTATCCTGAGCCAGCTCAATCCAGTTCATGCCCCTACCCAACTTCTTGAAGATCTATTTTAATATTATCCTCCCATCTACGCCTCGGTCTCCCAAGTGGTCGCCTTCCCTCAGGTCTCCCCACCAAAATCCTGTATGCACCGCTCTTTCCCCCCATACGTGCTACATGCCGCGCCCATCTTATTCTTCTCTATTTGATTACCCGAATAATATTTGGTGATGAGTACAGGTCATTAAGTTCCTCGTTATGCAGTCTTCTCCACTCCCCTAAATTACAGTGAAATAAATGAATGTGGCTGCTTGCATGGCAAGGTGACACTGGGACTGTAGCGGCTCTGAGGAAACTTGTCACCTTCGAAAGGCTGTGTATTATAATTATGAGACAAAACTTGCTCTGCCACGTCACAAAGGTCACGACAACTGCAAACAATATGAACAGCACTTTCCAGAGCCATTAGAATTATCGTAACGCATTCAGAACCACGAAACGTTAAGCTTGCTGTATGACTTCACTTTATCAAATGCAACATGATTATCATTAAATATATGGCCGCAAAACCTGAAGTTTTAGCAAAGCTGACACCGTTTCCACACCCTGTTGATGAAGGCTGTTAATGAACTATTTTACAAAAAAAATGTAGATTATAAAACAAAATTTAGACACATTTTAGTAAAAATAACAATCTTCTCAGTTTTAATGGTATCACGTTTCCCGCTGTAGCATAGTGTAGTACAGTAATAATGAAGCATAGTAGTAGATAAGAACAGCGCTCTTTTTAGATTTCACGTAGCGTATAATGGTAGTTTCTTACTGACGTTTCGGGGCAACCAGTCGGTTCCATATTCAAGGGTCAAGCAGCCTGCTTGATCCTTGAATATGGAACCGACTGGTTGTCCCGACAGATCGGTGAGAAGCTACCACTCTACGCTGCGTGAAATTTTAAAGCAGCGCAGATCCTATTTACACCATGGCGAAAGCCTGATCACGTATAGTGTAGTACATGGTAGTATAGTCACCCTACATAAGAGTCCAGCAACTCTCTGTTGGCTTGCAGAACATTGCCTTACTTTCTGAATAAACCTCCTGTGTGAGTTGCAAGGTGGCAGCAACGATGTTGTATCGCATGACCTACGAATCCCATTAAATTTGAGGCGCATGGCGTGAGATTGACTAGCTGTGCTCATCCAACGAAGATGTGTTGCGGATCGGCCTAGATGCACACGCCTTCCGTCCTGTAAATATCCGTGCAGACAGATTTATGGCAATCTTCACGGCTTGGGAACGAAACCTCGCCTCTGCAAGGTTATTCCTTATTCTGTTAGCAAAGCAAAGCCCAGGTCAGCATGTAATATCCTTAGGCTATTCTACTACGCTGTTTGAACTGTAGAGTTTACATTAACCCTTTAAAGACGAAGCCCATCTGTTTTATATAAGGACTCAGTGCGTACCGCGCTGTAAAGACTCTCCACTTTGGTTATAAAAACCAATCTCTTAATGTTTTATAAGGCAAAAGTTGCTGTTTGTTCTGAGATCCGCACAAAACACATAAACGCAATGTGGGCACCACGTAGAATTTTTTAATGTTAAACCTGGTCGTACGTAAAGTTACCGCTAGGCTTTAAAACGTTAAGTCGAATATGGTGGAAAAGCGGTTACGAATTTTGAGTAGGCAGCGATTTTTGTACTTTTGAGTACTAAAACTTTGCCAGATTTCATCCAAAGAGGTATAACGCCTGTGACTGATATTATCGTCGTCGTCGTCGTCGTTTTCTTCTTCTCCTTTTATTCTTCATTAGGGGTCAAAAAGTTTGACTCAGTTAACAGACAAAAATAATGCTCGCCATACATGTCAGTACAAGTGGAACAGGAACCGCGCCTGCCCACGCCGTCATGCACCGAGTGAGTACAGCTACCACTATGTCAGATCATACAAAACATAAAATACTGTCCCTTGTATTACACATCATGTGCCTATACAAGACGTATGTATGCACACGTAACTTCCTGTTATTATATACATACTGCCAAACATTTGTGTAGGAATGAAAAATGTTTACGAAAAAAATTATGCCGGCTTGATTTTCCACATATCACTTACAAAAACACGCATGGATTAGTACAGCCATTAATGTTACCAGATATTCTTGTTATTATACTGTCCACGGGATGGGAAAACATGGAGTTGATTCACCTGACTCACGATACGGACACGTCGTGGGCTCTGGTAAACACAGCAATGGCTCTCGGCGGTGCATTAAACGCGGTGAAATACTGGAATAGCTCAGAAATTATTAGTGTTTCAAGGGATCTACACCACGGAGTTAGTTACTGAGCTATATACTTAACTAGTTATTCAGTCAGTCGGTCAGGGAGACAGTCAGTCCATTATATTGTCATCAGTATCACCATAATAATAATAATAATAATAATAACCATAAATTATACGAAATATTCTCGGCCTTTGTTTCCACTTCATAGCCGCCTTCTGAACGGCCCACCTGCGTCTCTGCAACTCACCTTATCTTCGTTACTGCTGCAGACCTAAGTTCCCGTGATTTGTCAATCCGATCAGGTGATCTGAACACTGCACTATGCAGGCATATAATATTCCACTTAACAAATGTATATTTCCTTCTTTCCATAAATCGTAACTTTGAATGTAAGCCAATCTGGCATATCCATTTAAAATTCTTGATGAATATCACTACTTGCGTTTTACCAAAAAATGTATTCTTCCTGACATTATATTCAGTACCACATAAAGTGTGAAATCTAGCAAAATTCATAAAAATGTCAACTTCATCTTTTGCTTTACTTAAGTCAAGTGTTCTGCTTATGCCTCCTGACAGAAATACATGCCCCTATTCTCCTGCCCGTACAGGCAGTTTCGTATGAAATATTACATCCCATGAAAATGAAATATAAAATTTTCTACAATTTAATGTAAGGTAACTATTCTACTGTTCCAAAATATCACGTGGGTTTAAAACACTGTAGTCAAGATGGCGTGACAGACAGTATAGTAAGGTACGGATCCCAGCTGCGTTTTGGTGGAAACATTAATATCAATAATTGTCTTCACGTTGTTATCAAGATACAGACAATATTTCCACCAACCGACTTCTAATTTTAGGCCACATCTCTAAATACGTGCACTACAAGCCGTCATATTCTACGCCAGTAATACACGTATGACAAGGCAAACTGGAGCCAGTTAGAAGCAAATCATCAAGCAGCTGGAAGACCTACCAGTTCCACTAAGAATATACCTTACACAGACACTCTCCTGACTGCAATAATCGGTGTTAGAATTAGGCAAAGCAAAGTGTACAATGGCCGGGAATTTCAAAACACAGTTTTGCAATTTTAAAACAAAGACGAGAAGGGCCAATGAAACCTTTCAAGCTCAGAAAGGAGATTTTTGCAAGCCTATTTCACTATTAATGCGCAGACAGAACGCTCCCTTTGATATATTCGATTTACAGTCATTTGGTATTTGTGTATGGCGAAAGATAAAAAACATGGAATTTGTATGGTTCTTATTACTTCATAAGATAGGCCGAAAATTATAGCTCGTTGTTGCAATAAAGTGGCTCCTAAAATCAATCAATGTGAATAAAACTCTCGTATGGCAACTGTGTGTAACACTGAATGTGTACACTTTCTGGGACAGAGAATCGTATGGCCCTATACTTTTAACTTGGATATAGTACATATAACAGCCGGAAATGGGAGAAACGTGGTTACTGCATGCTATCAGAAAATGTGGCACAAAGTTGAATAGCGTGTTCTTCAGATTGTACGGACTTATCACGCTCGTCTGCCCCATTTCAGAATTATCCGCTCAAAATATGAATTGGGTACACATGGCAACAGTCTTTGGACAGGAGATCGGTACATCGCCACAATTTTACTGACACGAAACAACACAAACACGTATAAAATGGGACATGTTTCCATGCTCTGAGCGAGACTCCGACCCACGATTCCAGTATCAGAGCGGTTGATGATTATATGCCTCAAGCCGCCCCCTCACTGTAACTCGGGAATTACGTACAATTAACCTCGATTTATTAATGATCAGACAGAGGTATTTTGTGAAATAAAAGTTGACATTTAAAATCCTATTTCATTTTCTCTTTCTTCTATACCATACATTAACCTTTTCCAGACTTTCTCATTACTCTTTTTCATAATAAGGCTTTTAAACCTACCGCTGTAGATATATCACGAACAGACGAATTACAACAAATCAAAGAGCGCAAAAGTGTCATATATTTAGCTGTATTTGACGGTAAATACAGGAAACATGTGTCACAAATGCAGCATTATGTAAAATATAAAGCCCTTCACTTTTCGTCCTAAACCAGAAATAAGATAAAGAAACTGAAGACAATCAAGTCAAAAGTGAAATCGTGCCAACCAGACCAACAGCAACATGATTGTACCTAAACGCTCTCGTATGCTACAAAATAATCTCTGACCATAAATATTTACCCTACAACGTAAACCGCTAAACATTTAGGGTACGAGGGGTGGAAATGGATAGGAAACGCTGATTAGAGATGGGGAACAGGAATGGGGTGAGGCATAAAAATGGTTGAGCCTTACCATATTTATCCAAACAACGTACAAATCACTTTGAGGTTTACTGCTGTTGGGTTTAAACTGATAAATGTTGGAATCGTGACGAGAAAGTAGCTAACCCAGTAACGTACTCCAGCGCGCGTTATCTGCCGACCACCTATCATAATATTTGGCTTAATTTAATACGAAGCTGGGCTATCTTAAACTGTCCGGTGTTGAAGTTGGTTAGATAAACTTTAAGTGAAATTCATTGCATGTCTCATTAAACTAATGATGGAGCGCGGGAGAGTAGCCCTCGACTGAACCGTACGTGCGTCGCAAGTAAACATTCCGGCAGGGCCTTTTTAAAGAGCTGTAATATACACAGTGACCGCCGAAGAAATTACGAGTCCGGTTTTGACATATGTTTGAGAACGTCTGCAGAGACACGCTTTAACTGAAACTTTAATAACGCATTTTTTTCCAAGGCACAACAGCTCGCAGTGGGCCAGGGCCTCCTCATTATCGGGTCTTCATGATCCCACTCAGACACACCACACTGTACGGCTCCTGTCGACGAGTGATCAGCCCGATGCAAAGACCTCTACCTGACAACATACAACACTCACAAGATACAGGCATCCATGACCACGGCGGGATTCGAACCCGCAATCCCAGAAATCGAGCGGCCGCAGACCGACCTGGTAGACCGCGCGGCCACTGGGATCCGCTTAATAATGCATGGAAACACAAACATATGGAATTAAAGAGCATCGCTCGTGAAGCGTGGATTTACAGCCCTGCAGATGTGTTAACAGGCCCAAATTTAATTTAATGTAATTTAATTTTTGTTAATTGCCTATTAATTAAGCATAGGCCTAGTTCACGTTGAACTTGTTGGTTATGCGGGGAAAGTGTTGCACCGTCGCCATTTTTAATTGCTGATTTTAAACAAATTTTCACATAACATTGTAGGCGTCTTTGTAATATACAGTATACATCCAGACCAAGGTTCATACTAATGTGCCTAATATTTCATTAGTTACCGCTATCAATGTGAAAAAAAGGAAAAACACTCCCCCGCCATCTTGTTTCTTCGCATTGTGCAAAAATCTAAAAATCAAGTTGTATAGTTTGCAACATGTCTTATCGTGTGTTACTTTACCATCTTACATTAAAGGTTGATAATGTCGCCCCTACATTATAAATGATCGCTTCCGCCATGTTGGTACATCCGAAAGTAGGAAGTTAAAAAGTAAGACGTTTCATGCAGTAGTATAACTTCGTAATAAGTCCTCTGCAAGTCAATAAACTAGTTAAAACGTGAACAGACAGACACACAGGCCTAAACGCGGTCAATATTTATTTCGTAACCTCCACTTTTTCTTGAGAAAGGACACTAAAAAAGAAACATACAAAGACGTACGAAAAACCCTGTTGCTTTGATCAGCACTTTCACTTACCCTTAAATCTTCATGACGGGGTGCATAGTTGAGCAGATATGTTTATCACTTTTACCTCCATTATTTCCATTCACTATAGCAGTATGTTTCTACCGTCCAAACAACAGAAAATAACTGTTGTGGCATTACCACGATTGGTACAACAACAACCCCACACAACAGAGTGAACACTTTAAGCATTGACGATTCCGATCGGTTTTATCGAATGGGTAATATGTTGCATGACCTAATTTTAAAACGAAAAGCAAAATTCAAAATATATCTCCTGGTATAAATATTTGCTTGCCTACGCATTCAAATATAAACGTCTTATAAGTGCTTCCACAGGCGAATATTATGACCTAAGAGGAGCACGTTATGTTTGGATGGAGAAAATTCCGTATGGAGTACTTTACGATTTGTACCTTCACCAAATATTACTGAGTAATCAAATCGAGGATCATTAAATGGCAAGTGACACGCGTGCGACAACTACGAAACTCTGGCGACGTTTCGGTTGAAAAATTTGAGGAGCACAGGTTAGGTACAGATGTGGTTAGAACATGAAAATATAACTTAAGAACGGAACAGAAGTTTGTGATTTGAGTGACGTTCAGCCACTGTCAAGCACTGATATATTGCAAATGAATAACCGTTATGGACGCAGCGTTTTTTTATGCTTTGTAAGCTAGAGAATGTAGGGAAGAAACTGCCTAAGACGGTTAATCATATGTTACATACGTTTCAGCTAGCTTGTGTTTCTTGGGTTCAGTGGTTATCACCTGAGGAAGGAAGAAGTTTCTTCCGAAACGCTGGAATTTTTTAAATTGTGTTCACGATGGAAAAAGTCCTGCAAAGTGTTTGTGATTTGAGTGAAAGAAAGTGCGCGAACAGATATTATTTCTGTGATTTCAGGCTTCCGCCGAGATGCTGATGAGATCTGTGCTATTCTGGGTTACAAAGGATTACCACTCGACGCTGCTTTATACCCCACAAGAGCGCAGGTCTCAGACTTTATTTCGATCAGAAAATGAACCAGTGGCCCGCTGTAGTAAAAGCTACTGTAATCCGTTAGTTTCCATTAGGTGGAAACACTTCTTGGCTAGACCTGTATATGCAATGCTTCATGGAATTAACTAGTCACCAAGCATTCAGTCGGATCTGTTGAGAGACTGTTTTGTTCCTGCTGCTTATGAGCTGTGAACTGTGCAAAGCATTCAGTGGTGCTATGCTGCTTAGTGGGCTGCTCTGGCTCAGAAAATTCGCGTACGTTTCCATGAACTGGGGGAAAATTGTGCTCATGAATACTGGAAAATTAGCAAGGACGTGTGGTGCGAAACGAGTGCATAACTGCAGAACGGTAACAGGACTATTACTCACCGGAATGATGAATGGCTGACCCACTCAGGAATTCTGTAGCTACCAACAACTGCAACACGTGTTAAGGCGATAGAAATATGGATCCTGGGAGATGTGAAACGTTCCATGACGGGCGTAGAGCGGAAACAAAAGGAAAAATCAGGAACAGAAGGAAACAAAAGGTGCGATAAACAAGCATAAAAAGGAACACAAAGAAAGAAAGAAAGAAAGAAAGAAAGAAAGAAAGGAGTGGAATCTAGAGAAGGAAAAACGGAAAAGTGAAGTAAATGTGAACGCAGTAATGCGGTCCCTGCCACCATTCATAAATCTCTTTTGCGTCCACCTCTCTGCACCCCTTATGTAACAGGCTCATTACTGATTTTTCCCTAACGATCTGCTTCAAGGCATTAAACGTACTGAGACCTGCGGGAACGTTCGATTAAAATCTCAAGCTGGAACACCCTACGATTTCATATTTCCCCCGCCATAGAGTACCTGAACCAATCGCATTTTATTAGTTTAAAAGAATGTTGTACATCACCACTAAGTGCTGTATACCCACGAAAATAATTAGGTTAATTAGAACGGGTTCAAATAAAACACATAACAAATTCCGGATAGAATAAAATTTTTCCGATACGTTTCCTGTTCGAAATAATGTGCAGTAAGGATATTCTTTATCATCACTACGTTTCAAGCTTGCTTTAGAATATTCCATTACGTTGGTTCAAGCACATCACGAGGATTGAAAGTGGGTGGGACACTTCAGCTTGTGAGCCATGCTGACGATGCTGATTTATTGGACGAAAACGTGCTATGAAGATAAAACGCAAGTTTTACTAGTCGACGGTAAGAGGTCTGTCTAAAACAAATGCTGAGAAAAATTAGTAAAAAAAGCTAACAAATGCTACAAAACTGCGAATATTTTCAGCTACTCAAGTAGCTGACAGCAGACACACAGTCATCTCTCCGCACACCCACCTTCACTGATTGCAGTCCAGTACGGACTTATATACCGCAACATGAACGATATTCCACACAAGAGGATAATATACAAGATAACACTCAACTTAAACCGAGGGAAAACGAATAGGAATTAAAAATATACAACCGAAGAACAGCCAGATGTCAGCTGCAACTAATAAAGGCACCACGAACGTCCCTAACACAACAACTGACGTCCTATAACTATCTAAATAAACATATACTTCAACGTACCATTCTTAACACGTCAGCCTCCATTCCACAAATTCGGACATTATATTATACAACGCCATCTCACTCTTAACCGTTATTTGATTCGTAATATGTTAATTTTGTCACCTTTATTTTTAACCTCACTACACTTTTACATGTTACCTCCATTTAATGATTGAAAAGTGATAATTAGTTTTGCAAATATTTGATGCTGTAACATCGGTGAGATCTCACTCGATTTGTGATACATTGCAACAATGGCCTGTATTGAATGGTTCTTCTGTAGTCACACCTGAAGATGACACAATACGTGCCGAAATATGTAGTGTGTACCTTTTAATTACAATACACATACATACGCTTTGTGAGTTGACATTGTGCTGCACGGGTTGTTTATGTTCCTAATACACTATTATCATAGCACATCGGGATGGCCCACATTAAAAAAAAATACAGATTTTTGTTGGGGAAATTGGAAGGAAAAAGTCCAATTCTGAAAGTTTCGGCGGAGATGGGGAAGAAGATTAAAATGTAGTTTAAAAGCAACTGGATGGGAAATTGTTGACTGGTTTCCGTCTGCTGGTTTGTCCTTTCCAGTACAGCAAAATGGGTAAAGATGCCCCACGGGCCAAGGTGCCCCACCGTCAGTTACTTCGAAACCTTAGCCCTAGGAAGCTGCACATATTATGCAGCTAGAAAGTCTCCCAGTGGTGAGTCTGGGTATGTACAAATCACAGTTGTTGTATTGTTCTCAACGCCCTAACATTATTTTGTAAAGTAAGTGACGTGATTTTTGACCCTCTATATTTCAGGGAGCTAGCTATTCTTTAATAATTTTCTGTTCGTTTATGCGTAAAGTAATTTTACCAACAGTCTGCGTGAAGGAAGAGTGGACTTTTCTCTATTGTTTTATACCGTTACAGACTTTCGCAAGCCACGCCACAGTCATGTGATCAGCCGGGGCATCTTTGCTCCACGTGTGGGTAGAGTCGCCCCACTGAGATGGGTAAACATGCTCCACTGATATTTTAACTCGCTTGATTGACCTCTATTAATACATCGAATTTTATCCCGTATTTTCTTTGATATGTTAATGAGAGACTACAAAATTGTCGCCTACCTACTATAACTAACTAACTCCATGGAGCAGAGGCCTTCTTGAGAAGCTAAGAGTTTATCAGCTAGTCAAGAAATTCCCCGCATTTTATGGAACCCGAAGGTTCATTACCGCATTCACAAGAGCCCGCCACCTGTCCCTATTCTGAGCCAGATCAATCCAGTTCATGTTCTCCCATCCCACTTCCCGAATGTCCATCTTAATATTATCCTCCCATCTACGCCTGGGTCTCCCAAGTGGTCGCCTTCCCTCGGGTCTCCCCACCAAAATCCGGTATGCACCTCTCTCCTCCCCCATACGTGCCACATGCCCCGCCCATCTCAGTCTTCTCGATTTGATTACCCGAATAATATTTGGTGATGAGTACAGGTCATTAAGTTCCTCGTTATGTAGTCTTCTCCACTCCCCTGTCGCCTCGTCCCTCTTAGCCCAAATATCCTCCTCAGCACCCTATTCTCGAACACCCTCAGTCTTTGTTCCTCCCTCAGTGTGAGAGACCAAGTTTCGCATCCATACAGAACAACAGGTAAAATTATAGTTCTGTATACCCTAATCTTTGTGTTTTTGGATAGCAACCTCGAAGACAAAAGATTCTGCACCGAATGATAGCAAGCATTCCCCGACTTCAATCTGCTCTTAATTTCTTCATGAATGGAGTTTCGATTCGTTAGGGTTGCTTCCAAATATTTGAATTCTTCCACCCTTTCAAAGGATTTATTATCTATATTTATGCTGTGATTGTGTCGTGCATTCTGGTTTCGAGACATGACCATGTACTTAGTTTTCTCAGCATTTACTTCTAGACCAATCTCCTTACTAGCAATAATTAAATCTTCTGCATTTTTCTTTATGCTATGTACGCTTCCGCCCAATATATTAACATCATCAGCATAAACCAGAAGCTGATGTGTACCATTCAATTTCAAGCCCTCCTGGTTTGCCTGAACCCTCCTAATGGCATATTCTAAAGCAAAGTTGAAAAGCAATGGCGACAGAGCATCTCCTTGTTTCAAGCCATTCTTAATAGGGAACGTGTCAGACAGATGTTTGCCTACCCGAACTCTGCTATATGTTTCACTTAGGCACATTTTTATTAACCTTACTAGTTTCATGGGGATACCGAACTCAATGAGAATATTATACAAGACCTCCCTCCTAACTGCATCATAGGCTTTCTTGAAGTCTATAAATAGCTGATGCACTGCCTCATTGTATTCCCATTTTTTCTCAAGTATTTGACGAATGCTGAATATATGATCAGTGGTTGACCTGTTACGTCGAAATCCACACTGATGATCCCCAATAATTTCCTCTGCATATGGAGTTAACCTTGACAAAAGGATGTTGGATAGAATTTTGTACGTAGTCGACAAAAGTGATATGCCTCGATAGTTATTGCAATCTGTCTTATCACCCTTCTTATAAATAGGCACAATGACCGACTCCTTCCATTCCTCAGGCAATTCCTCCTTATTCCAAACAGAAATAATAAGTTTATGGATTTCAGACCGAATAATCCTACCCCCTGCTTTAATCAATTCTGCTGGAATCTGATCAATACCTGGTGATTTGTGTCTTTTTAGTTTTCCAATAGCCATCTCAACCTCAAAGGCACTGGGCTCAGGCACTAGTGGCTCTGCTGTGTGTACTTCAATCTGCCTAACATCATTAACCCCGTGTATATTCAACAGCTGGGAGAAATGATTCCTCCACCTAGCCAAAATACTGTGGGAGTCTGCAACCAGGTCACCCTTCTCATCCTTTACTACATTACTTCTAGGCTGGTACCCCCTCTTAAACTCATTGATACCCCTATACAAGTCTCTTATATTCTTGTTCTTACTGTTTGTTTCAATTTCATTAATTTTAGCTTTCAGATATTCCTTCTTTTTGTGCCTGAAATGTCTACTAGCTTCACGTCTTACGTTGTGCAGATTATCTCCATTATTTTGGTTTGGATTCTGTAACCACTGAATTTTAGCCTGCTTCCTTTTATCTAAAAATTCTGCACATTCTGCATCAAACCATGGTTTATGCTGCTTCCGTTCGTGTAGACCTAGACTCTCTTGAGCCGAGATTTTGATGGTCTCTTTAATGTTTTCCCAATCCCTATTCATGTCCTCACTAACATTTAAGTTTTCCAGAGCTGCAAACCTGTTTGAGATCTTAAGCTGATACTGTTTCCTAGCCTCTAGTTCACTTAGCTTCTTGAGATTAAATCTCTCTACATCAAACTTCTGTGCTGCTTGTTTACTTACTGCCAGTCTTTCCCTAACTTTCGCAACCACCAGATAGTGATCAGTATCACAGTCAGCTCCCCTGAAAGATCGCACATCGAGTATACTGGAATGCCGTCTCCTATCTATCAATATGTGATCGATCTGATTGTGAGTCTTCCCATCAGGAGAGGTCCAGGTGTATTTATGAATATTTCGGTGCGGAAACATAGTGCTCTTAACAACTAGATTCTTTGATGTGGCAAAGTTTACTACTCTAACACCATTATCGTTGCTATCCTGATGTAAACTCTCATTCCCAATAGTCGGTTTGAAAATATCCTCTCTCCCCACTTTTGCATTAAAATCTCCTAACAGAATTTTCATATGGTATTTAGGAAAATGATCAAAAACCCCTTCTAATTCCTCATAGAAGCTGTCCTTTGAATCATCACCCTTCTCTTCCGTTGGTGCATGCGCATTCAGAACAATGATATTACACCAGCGGCCTCTCAGCACTATGTATGACATCCTAGCACTAACAAACTCCACTCTCTTGATTGCTGATACCATTCTCTGGTGCACAAAAAAACCTGTTCCCAATTGATGATTTTCCTGCCCTTTGCCATAGAAAAAAGTATACTCCCCGGCTCTTACAGTCCCTTCGTTGTCCCACCTAACCTCCTGTACACCCACTAAATCTAACTTGTACTTAGCTAATTCCCTGGCCACTGTCACAAGTGACCCTGGCCTATACATGCTCCTCACATTCCATGTTCCAAAACTCATATCCTTTTTCCGTAGCTGGGGTCGTACCAAAGAATCGGTCCAGGTCCGAGGCTTTGTAGGCTGTTTCGTAACATCATAATTTTTTACGGTGAGGAGTTGTTAGCACCTCGCCCAACCCCCAAGCTGGAGGACCACCCCTTGTCGGCTGTCCGCGACTGCTTATTCAATGTATTCGCAGCTACCCTCCATACCTGGAGGCCGTTCCTCCATCCGCAACCCGAGGACGCGCCATGCCGTGGTGACAGGGACATAATATATTTTATTTACCCCTATTACGTGTTAAAAGAACATCTTAAAATGGCACGCCTTCACTCCTGCATCCGTCCATTTCTCAACTCCCGGCCGGGTTTCTCAAGTAAAAACGCCAACCAGAATTATCAAACGTAGGGCCATCAAGGGTAAGGAGAAGTCTCCATGGAGAGTTTTCACGAGCTCGCCAGTCATCCAGAAGAAGAAACTAAAAGCTAAACATAGGAAGAATACTTGCAAGAGAATGGTTCACAATCCAGACTCGAGCAATTCTGATAACAATTATGACAGGGACTGCTGTAAATAATGTGAGGAGTATTACTATGTAACAAAAGAAGAAGGCGATTGGATAAAATGTTCATTCTGTGAAAAGTGGCTATTTGAAAACTGCACAATTTTCTTCAAAACCTGCATCGATTGTGATCGTAGCAACCGTTCTAAGAATCTTAAAAAACGTAAGAAATCTACAAATAAGTAAGGAGTCTCATAGTCGTACAGAACATATTTTATTTTATGTGATTACAATTTTGTTTACTTCAAACTTATTATTTTGTATTGCATTATATGTGGGGCATCTTTCACCATGCATATGCCAAAGACGCCCCGTTTACATACCTTTGTAATTTTTATTGCTGTCAGTAAACAAATTAAAATTCGGGATAAAGGTACTGACCGTTTTGTGGCAGAGACCCTACTGTACTTCTTACACAGCCAGGTATAACTTCTGTTGCTATACATAATTGTAAAAATTGTCAGAATAAAAAGTGGGACATCTTTGCCCAATTTCCTCTACGATAAAGCGACTTCGGGTCCCGTATAACAGGAAGAACTTCTACACTAACTGCAGGACTTCTGGATTTCCAGGAACAGTTCTGCTAAATGGAGTTAATTACTTTTTTTAAGCGGACATGAAGGCAAAGAGAAGATTTAATGAAGAGAAGAACAAATGTACTGAATGTGCAAGTTGCATCCTCTGATGCTTGTGATGAACTTACTTATCAATTTCGTGACCGAATTAATTAATACAGACAGTGCACGGTAGATGGCAGCAGGGAAAAGTGGAACCCTGGCGTCGGAGGAGACTCACAAGGAATGGTTATTAAGTCGGACACGTTACGTCCCCCCTGATCACGAAAGGGTTGTACAGACAGCAAATACTGCGATGTAAATATAACGCCTATCATTACGTCAGAACTAGACGAATATGACACCGGTATTCTATGAATTTTCAAAACTACTTTAAATACTAATAGTTAATTTAACAGATGATTAGCTTGTTAAATGCGTATTTATTGCGGTTACACTGAACTAACTATATAATAAGAATAAGTAAGTTGTTAATATGTACAACTGGACTGGTCAGGGAGTCTTTCCTAATGTGATACACATTTAAATTGGCGTTGTATATAATGTGTGTTTTACCGTGTTGCGTTTTAGGATTGCGTGCGTGTAGTTCTCTCACCGGAAGCTGACATGTTCAACTCCGAAATCATTAATCCCGAGGCCCCTCCGATCAGCACATGGGATACTGGCCGAACAATAATTTCGACACAAACAGTATCCTCTCAAAATAACATTATTTCATTTAAATGGGAGAGAAGAATTTAAACTGAAGAAAAATTCGACGAGTATATTTACGTAAGGCTCGTTATTCGTGTTTTACAAGAAGCGTCTGACGTATTTTTTAACACTGCTACCACGTGGCAGGCTTCGATAAAATTTGGAACTGGTGATTGCACTACAATATCTGGCAAAAAGCCCTTTGGTAAAAGTGAAAAAACTGCTTGCATATGAGGTGTGATTAGCTTAGTAACAGTGGGCATCTCTCTAAAATAATATGTTTTCTGTGCAATAAATGAAATTCAAGAGCAATTATGCATGCTAAGTTTCAAATATATCTTCAGAAAAATAAATCTAACACTATCACTAAAACATACCCTTCCTTTCTGGCTACTGATATTACTGGCATAATGCTTTAAGAAATATGGAAGAATTCTTGTCTTTAATATGTCTTAATTCCGGCCCAAAGCATATGCATAATCGTTATAATTAACGCCAAATTTTGCAAATGCCACAAACACGAAAGAACATAAAGGTAATTCCGAGACGGATAGGGATCCACAGCGGCCTTTGAAAGCTGAATGAATATGCGCCGTATTCCACCCCATACAGAATTTCACATAACAGCCTATTATAAGCATTTATGATATCTTCAAACAGACAACTTTGCAACAAGCTTCGATATCCGAGGCTTCCACAACCTTAGTGTTGAGGATTCAGTTCTTCTGGGATGTAACGCTGAGTAGCATGGTTATGAATAGCTCTGCCACTCAACGTAATAAGCCAGAAACATTTTACGTAACGTACGCATAGCACAGCAGTTCTTATAATTATTTCGAAAGAACTAATGCTGCAATTTTAACAAACGTACGGTTAGACCAGGACTTTCAATTATATTTTAGATAAATATAGATACACGAATATTTAGACGCAAGAATGCTTCGATAAATTATTATAAACAATAAGAGACTTCAACAACGTTCCCTTTCTTTGACGAGACCAATGTTGACTGCTAAATACACAATTTCGAAACTATAATAAGCACAGTATAACAAAGGAAACACTTGTCGAGATCTCACAAGTAAATATGCAAATTAGCCCTGTACACTAGTTCATTACATAATACACCTGAAGATGCTCTACTTAAGACCAAAACATGTAGTGTATACGTAACAAGTAATATACAATAAATATATTAAATGCATTGTGTTATCCTGACATAAAGTTGTGATTTATCTTACATGAAGGGCACTCAACTCTATATTGTTTAGTTACCTCGGAAACGCAAAACGTACAGAAAAACTGCATCATATATAAAATGTGTACTTCATTCCTCTCTCCATCTTTTGTTTGAACATGCTGTCCTTCAACAATTATTTGCCCAATTACGTTCCGATGGCACGCAGAAATACAAGCAGTCTTCCCGCTTAATTTCGATTATGTTGTCGACTTTTAACGGAACACAATTTGTTGACAAACTTTGGTACAGCTCCACACTATCAAATGTTATAAGATCAGTCCAGCTCTCCTGAACTTATTACAGAGGGACAGGTATGGTGAAGTGAGCGGCAGCACTTCTTAAGCTTTTCTTTGCGCAAGCTCCAAAGAACTGTAAAAATTAATCCATTTGGGAGCAACTAACACATATGAGAGAAAAATAACTCACAGACCCTACCTGAAGGAGGTACAAACTTTACAACATATGCCCTGCCGCACCACTCTAAATCCCTCAAAATTCTCACAAGGAATACAGTTATTGCTCGTAGGATGTGATCCATTATTTACTTCCTTTGTAGCTTATAACCTCTCCAGCACACAGAATTTGATGTAAGACACGAAGAATTTAAGAGCAGCAACTGTATGGCTACAACAGGAAACAGAAAGACGTAACCAGTTCCATAATTTAGTTTCATGTAAAGTTTGAAATTACGTGACTGCGGTATAGAATAGAACTAATTATAAACGGACAGAGATGATCCGACAGATATGCTCAAATTAATAAATTAATTACTTAGTTGTATAGATTTCATCTCCAATAAAACAAAGATTCAAATCCGTATTGTTCTTGTGGGACAGTGCGGTTTTGTAGATTAGCTGTTCCAGACACTTTGTGTAGAACTGAAAACATGTTCTCTCAATTCCAAATGTCTTGAAAACCAGCAATTTATGGTGCATAAAAATACAATATTGTATAGTTTAATTTCGCTTAAGTTATGGACGAGATGTTACAAGAAAAGCAAATTAGTTTCAGACAGTTTATTGCCATAATTAATCACGAAAACTGACTGCAGTAATATTACAGACAAAACTCACACGCTGTGCAGAACTTGACCTTCATTTCAAACAACTACACCATGTTTCGCCTATTATATATGGCCATGTTCAAGAATTTCATACAAAATAACAACATGCATGCACAAGCGTATAATGCCACGTGCCTCAAATAAAATAAAAAATTAAATCTCAAAGTACTAAAACTAAACTTAGTGGCTTTTATATATAAACATGACTTCAACATTTAATTTTTATGCTACGCTCCACAGAAAAAATTTGGGATGCCACTGTTATTTCAATTAAAATGCGTGGCACTGTACGCCTGTGTATTCTCTTTGTAATTTTGTAAGAAATGCCTGAAGACGGCCACACTTAATGGCCGAAGCATGCCGTAGTACGGCACAGGTTGAAATAAAGTACAAATGTAGCGCAAAATAGATACTTATTTTGTATAAATTATTTCTAAAGCACAAGGGTTGTGCCGATTACGGAACTGGATAAGAAGATGACATTTACTCTATGAACAGAGATTTTTAGTTGCTAAGACTGAGTTCTCCGTCGCAGATTTAAAGACGTAATTAAAATTAACTATGATTTATACGTAACTATTTAGAATCAAAGATTAACGACTCATTCTAATAACTGATAAATCTAAAATACAAGAAATTCGCGAAATAATTTACGAAACTCACTCTTCCTCAAATACTCCTGTCCGCATAGGAAACGTATCGAAATTCATAGCAGCCCATACATAACCCTTCTCTCTGCGCTATTTCCACTAGACATTTTAATTTCAAGCTACCAGATATGTCCTTAAAAATAAATTCTACGATGCGCGACATTTCAGGCTTCAGCCTCGATTTAAATGAGATCTGCCGTCTTATGGCTTTTACGCAGCGTAGAATCGTAGTTTGGTACCGACGTTTCGGAAGAACGATCAGTCCCGTGAATTATTACATAGTGAAAAATTTTAGCGTCTACCCGCCATATGAAACTTCTGACTTATAATTAATGAATTTAACACTTTAAATTTTGTTGCCACAAAACATAAGGAGCTTTGCTTCTGTGAATTAGTAAAATTAGACTAGAAGAGGCGCAACGTGTTAATGTATATGTGAAGTCGGTTCACTGTGTTGAAACACTGGCGTGACATGAAAAAAAATGTAACTGGTAATTGTATTCGGGTAAAATAAGACAATTGTTTGTGCGGATGTTTCGAAAAGCATACTTAAAAACGGAAATGCCTTCATTAAATGGCTTTAAGCTGGATTTGCAATGACATATAACTTCTGACGCATCACAGTGAAGTATTCAACATAAAAGAAAGGCACGTCATCAGCCACTGCAATATTTAACCGATGTGTCTGTGACAAATGCCGATCCCAGTGGCCGCGCGGTCTAACGCCTAGGTCAGCCTTCGAGCGCTTACTGGGATCGTGGGTTCGAATGCCACTGGGGCATGGATGTTTGACTTGTACAGTGCTTGTGTTGTCAGGTAGAGGTTTCTGCGACGGGCCGATCCCTCGTCCAGAGCAGTACTACCGACTGTGGTGTGTGAATGTAATCAAGTGAAAAATCAAAAAACCTCTACACCTACTGTGAACAAGGAGGTAGAAGACAGAAGGACTACGAATACGTTTGTGATAAACAACGCCAAACTCCTTGTCCTTACAAATTTTATAATCACCATCCCTTAGCGAATAAAAGGCCTTTAGAAAGGCTAAGATGCTACTCCACACTCCCCCATAAGATCGATACTGACATTTTAGTTCGACTTCTATCGAACCCAGTGATCCGCCTGCACTTGTTTGCGAAAATCTCCCCATGCACTTTAAGAAACAGCTTTCGTGTTATGCCACATCACGCACGGAGGCATCTAGAAGAATGTTCCTGATTTCAGGAAAATTTGCTACAGCACATTCAACAAACTAAAAAATATAACAGATAGAACATTTCTCCTTGTTGGTTTCCTGCATGCTGGAACGTTGACAAAGGCAGCTATTTGGTCTAGTGTATTTTAAGGTTTACCGAAATTTCCTTATCCTATTCATTCCACAGAGAATACTGATCAATAACGCGCTTCGCTAGTCGCCCACACACTAATCACAATGCCTTACATGTGTTGAAATTTGTACAATTTACTCAAAGTCTGTCCGACATATCGCAGCCTCTCTGGCTTACATGTTATTGTTACCGTTACTTAGTTTCATCACTGGTCTTACCTGTCATTGTCTCCGACAGCACGTCATTTACGATTGTTTTTCGGGTGTTTCTTGGTAGTTTTACTGTTTTACTTACTTAACAGTTATTTGTAAACTGTCTTTGTTTATGTCAAAGAAACACGGTCGTCTGCAAGAACTGCTTTAAAAGCTGAACACACAAAGTGGAAAATGCTTTGTTTCGTCTTGCTGGAACATGTTGATTGACACAGCGAGTGATACCTCACTTTTACTACGTTTAGTGTTCTGTACACATACTGAGGGGAAGACGGCTTAGTGTACTGCAACCCCCACCCAAAAGAAACGTCTTCTAGACAACAAGACACCATTTTATGAGCAGTTTATTTTGGTTTGGTAGCACTAGTGCTTGGTAACGGTATGAAACCAGATTCTATAGGACATCAAAATGAACTGCAGTGAAAGATACGATATCGTAAATTTAGAATCAGAAACCCCTCAATTTCCCCTTTTCACTGCAACAATAGGCCATCTGCCACCCGCTGAATCAACCACATCCACATACACCTATTCCCTGCAAAAATTGTGACAATGAGAAAGACTTCCTCTCCTTTATATGACCCGGTTTAATATTTTAATTTCAAGATTCAGAGTCTGTTCCCTATACACGAGGACTGATAAACAACTGGTTTTATATTTTTTTTACAGCAAAGCTGTTAATTGGGCGCATGTCTGATCATGTGTTCCGTATTTTTTTAATAGATTTGTTTCAAACAAATCCTTTGATGCTGTTCGGTTCTGAGTGCAGTGAATTTTTATCGGCGTATACTTCTGTCTGTCAAAAACAAAGAGAAAAGAAACTTAGAGCTTTCGAGAACATCGCTGAAAGGTTGTCCGTAGGTTTTCGCAACCTCTAGCTGATGCATAATTTCGTCTTTCCCGGGTTACGTCTTTTACTGAAGTTCTTGTAACATTTCGGTGTGCACTAAAGCGGCAATCTTTATGGCGACAAGGAAACTGCCAAGTTCACTGCTCCCGAAGAACTTCAACCACAATGTGGTTCAGCCCAAAATGTCGGCATTATAAAACGTTGGAATATCCCTGTCTTTGGGTGAAAATAAATAATGATTAGTGATGAAGCTTGGACGTTCCAGTAACCCCAGAAACAAGGTACACTTAAGTCCGCCGTCAAGAAAAATATTGCGAATTACATAACCACATTTTCTTCATTCAGTCGTTCCTTTAATGTTTTTTTTATGTGGCTCACGTTATAATGCGTCATAATAAATGGGAGAACTAGCGGTTGACGAACTGCAAAGTATGCAGCAACACTTAAGTTAATGTACGACCATAGGAATTACCTGCGTACTTAGAAAACCCGAATACAGTCACAGTCAAAATAGTCGATCTACCGCCAGATATTTGAATCCAGGACCTTCTAAATATGAAGCATAAATAACAATCATTAGCACATAACGTTAGGTCGAAATTCTTCATATGGGTTTTCCCGCCGTCAATTGCAGTTGTTCAACCAAAGCAAACAGGTAACCAGGCAATCAAAGCAGTTTTAAGTTTCGGAAACGTTAATTTAGCACGTTTATAGGAAACAAAACGTCTGGCCAGACAACGACAGCGTATTTACATAGCGAAAATGCATTTTCCCACATATCACTTCAGGAAATTAACCACCAATGATCCTAACAACTACTGTGTTGGCCTGCTCACCAAATAAAAGAAACTCCTGAACTATGGACGTTGAATCACTTGTAGACAGCCAGGAGAGTGCAGTGGCCCTACAGGAAGGGTTTTCGAAAAATGATTGAATGACGCAGCTGTTGAAATGTTTGTATGGAAGGCACAAGCCTGAATATTAGAGTGACTATACGCCTGCATTTCTTGTGTTTAATAGGTCAGTTATTCACTGAATTTGAAATGCACTTTTAGGCTGCTCCGTCTGTTACACTTTAAAGCCGATTCTACTAAGATAACAATCCTGTTACATTCCCCTGATAACAAGGCGTTCAGAATAGCAAAGTATCGACCGATATCTTTGTGGTGACGTTAACTACAGACGCAAACTTCCGGTAACAGGGTTGCAGAATAACTGGCACAACTCCTTCACAGACGCAATCAACTGTTTTACTCTTGAGCTGCGATCTCAAGGACCCACAATCTATGATTCAGAGGGGCTTCAGTCATAAAAAGAAACTGGGCTTAGGAGACCTGCTTTATTGCAGCTCAGAATTAATTCCAAGACTATGTATCTTTTAGTGCAGGCCCACTCAACATGCAGCCCGCGGGCAAACAGCTTTATGCTGCCCGCAGAAACATTTTAAACGAGAAAACGTCTTTTAACTCTTTCCCTGGAAAAGCCGAGAGAGAATGCCGAAGTAATTTCGAAAGTTATACGTTGTTGATTTATGGAGACATATTATGGTACTAATCCACTGTGAAAAAAATGTGCAAAAATGTGCAAAAATATCGACACCATAGCCTACGTTAGAATCGCATTTATTATACATTTTTGCTATTAGCATCCCTACATTTTTGTTGCACACAATGCATAGAAAAACAAAAATGTAAAACTGTACATATAACTATACGTATACTCATTCATTCTTCATTCTGTGTATTGGAATCCATGTTGCCCGCATGCCGACCAAATTTTGCCGAAGTTGCCCGCACCACATAAAAGGGTGATCAGTCCTGTTTTAGGCAGTTGGTAGGAATCTGCCGGTCGCAAGGCCTCTATCTACACAGAACAATAGGAACACAAGAGGCAGACAGAAATAAATTCAGGTCCAAAGTGGGATTCGAGCCCACGATCATAGTTTTCGAAAGATAGGAGATAATGCACGTCTTTTAGCGCCAATCCTGCGCGATCGATTGTTATGTTAATTCTGTGGCTAAAATACAGTAAGTATTATAATAAACTTCAATCTTTCTAAATCGAAATAAAGGCGAAAAACTGAAAAGAAACAATTACTTGATTAAAGTACTGATATGTTAGAGAAAGAACAATAAACTCTACTACAACAGAAACAAAAAGTCAGCGACTCGGTTTATTCATTAGTGATTTGAATTGGCTCACACATCACTCGGAAGTAGAGTTTTAAATCTTGCCAACTAGACAAATACATAAGCATCGCGGTTCAACTAATCGTACAAAAGAAGAGGAATCCGGCAATCAGAAGTAAATATCTTTACGTTTCGGAGGCAAACAGATTTATCAGCACCGTACACTAACACACCCACAATACAACCAACCTCCCTCCACTAACAGCCACTCACAGGAAACCCCCTCTTAACCCTGCCCCCGAGTACACAAACCCACTACTGGAATAGCTTGTCGTTACTTGTAACACGGTTTTCGAAACACGGGTGATTCCGGGCTAATCAAATGTAATGGGCGGGGTCTGACAGTTGACAAGGATAAACTGCAGCATGCGGAAATCCACTGTACTGCATCTGATAAAAAGGGAAGGATAGAACAAAACAAGGACAGAGATCTAACCTACAATCACGCAGACGTCTAAGCTATTCAGTCAACCTGTCCGTATACGGTATACGTGGACAAGGTGTGGTCTAAGTTGTTCAGTCAACACGTAAAGCTATGCATGGCCAAAGTATGGTCTAAGAAAGTGGTTCCCAATGTGCGTTCCGCTGATCCGAAGGATCCATTTCTGTAACGGCTACTTTGAAGTTCACTTATTTTTTAATTAAAGAAATAATGTTTTATTTAAAATAATCGCGGGACTTCTTTAACTGTCGATGTATTAATTTCACATAACCATTAGAATATCTCATTAAGAAACCCCTGTACACACGAAGCGAAGGAAAATCATTTTATGTAAGCTCAATCATAAAAGGCATTGCTACGTACGGTACTGGTATGAATCTGTAAGTATCTAAAATCAGTTCTGACAGATAAAGTTTTATTTCTGGATACCTATCGTCAGAACACTCTATATTTACGTGAGCAAGGATGTGGGGACCCGTGGTTATTCTTCGAAGGGATAAGACGTCCGCAAGCAGAAAAGTTTGGGAAACACTGGTCTAAGTTATTCAGTCAACCCGTACACGCTCTATGTGGACACAGAGTGGTCTAATTTATTCGTTCAAACAGTACATGCTGTATGTGGACCTAGTACAGTCTACGACAGGACTGCCCGATCTCTTCTGTGGTGCGGGAAAGTTTGGCAAAATTTGGTTTTCGTGCGTGCAACATGAAGTTATGTATACGTATGTATGTACGTATGTATGTATATATATAATATATCTTAAGCAAAGCGCTGCAGAATCCGATTGAGTGGATTTGATTCACCTCACTCAGTATAAGAACCAAAAGACAGCTCTATTTATAGGGTGTATTAAGTATTCAGGTTTCCTAACAGGTAGCGAATTTATTTGCCAGCTGAAGAGCTATCATGTTCTCGAGAGGCAATCTTTTCATTGAAAGCTACAGTCCCCGTGTACATTATGCTATACACATATCACAGATCTTAAAGGAATGAAAGGAGTGGGGGTGGGGACGGCATTTATGTGGTCCACGATAGGGAAAGTGATGGATGAGCTCTTACAAACACGGTGATGAAATGTGAAAAATTCATTGAGCAGCTAAGCGACTTGTAGATTTTCAGAAAGAACTCTTTTCCTCAAAGTAAATTACAGATCTATATGAATTTAAGTTAATGGTTTAACTTCTTCGTGTGGCTTCTTTTAGTTACGTAACCTTTCTATATTCCAAATGTGGCCATTTTTTCTCCTACAATATTCCAGTTACGCAGGTGTGGGATCTCATCGCTTCCCGTCCTTCAAATTTCTCTACTTGTATAAAAATGCAGCGCTTGATATATTCACAGGAATGTGAAGCAAACCAAAAAGTTAGCTTCAAATATCGAGCGTTATAAACTCAGGAAATGAATGCGATAATTCAGAATGACGCTTATTATCTACCAACCACTTCGTTCTGAAAAGTACTGAAAATTAAAATACCTAAAAATCATGCTTTCAACCCAACTATTCACTCTGTTCCTCCTTCGGAATCCTGCTACATGATGTATATCGGTCCCGCGACTGGACATCAGGATGGCGATACTGACTAACTGGGAATCGCCATATAAGCCAATGGAATTCTACCAACTTCCTTGCTCTCGTATTACATTTCGTTCGAAATACTGCCTTAATAACTGTCCAAATTTGTGAAGTGGAAAAAAACACTACCCCTAGTCAATCTGGTAACCGGTGTTGGAAGGTGACATACGTAATGAAATTACAAACATGTCGTTGACATATTTGTGTCCAAAGAACTGGGCGTTTGAGCATACTGTAACCGTATGAAATACGTCAAAACATTAGGTCCTGCAAACTTATTCAAACCTGACTATGAAATACGTTTTTGCACTGACATGCTGCTCTGTTATAAATGGAAAATTAAGCCTTTAGTCAACTAAGTAAGTGAATTCACGCCATAACGCTTCTGACTTATACATTTTGGAGATTGCCGGTTCGAGTCTCCCACTGGAAACTACCTACCCTGAGGAAGGTTTCCCGTCGTTTTCTCAGTCCACCAGGAAAATTCCGGGACATTGACTCTAACCAGGCCAGCATAAATTCCTTCCACTTCCCCTCCAGTTCCTCATTCACCAAATAGCCTAGCACTTGACGTTATGCATCCCGACATGCTGACAGCGTCTTTAAATAAGTTACAAGAGAAGATGCCTGTAATCTGCGTTCTTTTTCAGAACTACATGTAATTCACCCTCTTCGTCACTTAAACACTTTTCATAGACAGTCTGGATGAGAACGACCTATTTTATTAACAGAAATTTTTAACCATCTGGGCAACTATCAGCTCTCATGAAGGGGCTGTGCACCATAGACAGATTTCTACAGTAGTATTTAAATTTAAAAAAAAGGAACAGGGAAGAACTCGTTCTCTGATGCAACATGAGCGAGTTGCTGATGTAAACACAGCAGAAAAGGGACCCCAAACATTCTGCTTCCATTTGTATTGGTTTTTGATTGTTGCTGGTTTTGTCCACAGCGGGCACTCGGGAGAGTGGCGGCCTGAGCCGTTACCCTGTGCTGGTTTACGTGCACGGGGAATCATACGAATGGAATTCTGGAAATCCGTACGACGGCAGCGTCCTGGCGAGCTATGGTGGTGTTGTGGTGGTCACTATCAACTATAGGCTGGGCATTCTAGGTGAGTGTTACAATGGCGTCCCTTCTTGTTATCTACATTACGGCTGTCTTTCAAGGACCACAGCTCACTCGTGGAATACGCCGTATTTTAAATATTTTAAATTCTGTGTGTGTGTGTGTGTGTGTGTCTGTGTGTGTGTGTCTGTCTGTGTGTGTGTGGGTCTGTGTGTGTGTGTCTGTGTGTGTGTGTCTGTCTGTGTGTGTCTGTCTGTGTGTGTGTCTGTCTGTGTGTGTGTCTGTGTGTGTGCGTGTGTGTGTGTGTGTGTCTGTCTGTCTGTCTGTGTGTGTGTGTCTGTGTGTGTGTGTGTGTGTGTGTGTGTCTGTCTATCTGTGTGTGTGTTTCTGTGTCTTGCATTACTTGTCTTGAGAACATATTCTTTGCCTTTACATTCAACAGATCTGACATATTCCGATTCAGAATGAATTCATAAATTATGAATAGTCATATATTTCGTACAATCCCCTTGTGGAGAATCAGCCCACTGCAGGGACTCTATACTCATACATAACACACCACAGAAAATTTCTAACATAAATCCATGTCCATCGTGATTCGCAACTGTCATTCCCGTATTCGAGCTTTTCAACACTGTAGGCCTACAGCCAAATTCGCGAACCACACATACAGAAGAATATACAGGAAACGTTAGCAAGAACGTATAACCTTTCGGGAATCCAATCCATATTCCTCGGTCGTCCAGCCTGTAACCTGTACTGACCAGCCTACAGGTAGGACGAACGGCAGAGAGAAACAAGTTTTTCTTATCCAATGCGTCCAGCCTTGCATTTAATGTGTACCTGGGGCTATAGCCGAGCGTAAAGCTGCTGAAGCTGACCACTTGCCTCCATTTAATGCAAAGTTTAAGCGTAAGTGGAAGTACACCTACATTCCGTCATATGCCTTCATATGCACAAAAGTAATATTACTTTATTTTATCGTACTTCACGTTACATTTATATAAATGCTTCTCAGTATATACAGGTAAAAGTTAGAGGTACAAGGGAAAGCAATGCCTATACAGAGTTGGACAGGCCCTGACGGCTCTAGGAGGTTCAGGCTCCCAGAATTTCTAACAAATCGGCACACGAAGATCAATATATAAAGGTGGTTAGAGAAATTGTAAATCACAATCATCCAACTTGCTCCTAGTGACAAATTTTATCTGGAATTTTCCAGGCGTGACCTAAAAGTTAATACTAATCACCATATTTGTAAAAATGCACACAAATTTGAGAGACTGTAGGTCAAGACTGCAAGCAACAGACCAGTGAACTTAAACCAAATCAATTGGCTCAGTGTCGCAACCGAGTCCTTCCACCCTTAAAACAGCTGTGGAACCATACTCAGCCACTTTCAGTAAGGATGGAAGAACCTAAGAGGTCGCTTCACTGACCACAGTTAAAATTACAGAAACTAATTCAGTGTGTCAAAACAGCAGGCCCCCCGTCACATACGGTTTCCTGGGCCGGAAGCTGTGACACAATTTATCAGCTATGCATTGAGAATCTCATCCGAGATAGGATATCACGTCGAACATTCGCTAATCACACACTGCAGTACGCTGCGTGTGTTCAGATTCGTATTCCCGTCTTACATCTGGTTTCTCTGTGTCAGACGCAATACCGCAATAGGTCAATTATACCGAGCAACTGTTCATTACGTTACTGAACGTAGCCCTCGATGAACAGTTGAGGAATGCTATTAGGATCCGACCAGATAGTCCCCGCTCGAAGTCTGGTACTCTAGTAGTAAGTCTGTTCTGGACAACGGCACGACTGTGTCGAGGGAATTTTCGATATCCAGTCTTAGTATTCGAAACATGTGCGCACTGAAAGAGCAACTTCAGATGACCTAGCCAGTCTCTATAAGCTCTCTGTAATGGTTCAACCTACTTCAGTGACCCGTAGAGTGTGCAGATACAGGACAGGGGAGAGTGTTTCAATTTCCAGCTACTTGCTGCCTGCCTCCTGCAATATTTCACGTCACTATTGGCAAACCGATTTGGGGGCTCATTATCAGTTGTAGTTAGATTTCCTGCTGAAGGCATACTTGGTTCAGCAGTGGATCCGGCGTATAATTTTCGAGGTTGATCACTGAACAAGGGCCTTAGAGAAGTGATGGATTTTAGAAAGAGAACGCAGATACATATTTGTCTGACAAACTTGAACAGAGGGATAGTAGGTTAAGGCTCGATCGTTTGGAATGCAGACTGCAGGAATTTCAGCCAACATGCCACCCGAATTGTTCAACGAACAGCAATACCTTCAGCATAAGACACGATATCACTACAAGAGATCTGGATTTCTCACGACAATGACTATGAAGAAGCTGTCTTCTAAGACGTGGCGTAAAGTATGTGGTAGACATTTACGAACTTTACGGAGGAAATTACTGTCTTCATCTTCAGAAGAGGAATAAACCTATCCAGAATATGGAGATGTATAATATGGTCGAAATTTATGGTTTCGGATAAACTTACTACCTCCATCTTCACGACATAAGAACTCACCTACGACGAAGATGGGATGTCGTATAATCTGGCAGCAATATACTAACGCATAGGAGAAACACTCTGCCTTTATCTTTAGGTAGAAGAATTCATCTAAAATGAGATGAAGGCAGTAAAGTCCTCGGAATCGCCAGTAAATTTCTACCAGGGTACGCGACACAACAAACCAGGAAGCAGTAGACGTGATCATAACGTCGCTAACTGTTACTAGTTGTCAGCAGGGCACATGTTTATTAACAAGAAGATCTCGGAATTTCCGTCCTATGATGCCTTCTTTCCTTCGGAATCTCCAAGTTAATAGCTATGCAACCAAAAAGTAATAGTAATTTATTATTATAATTGTGAACCCTTTCTGTGCCTATCTGCGTTATCTGACCTGCAGACTCGTTTTAACATTTTCCAGATGTGCTCTCAAAGATTGATACTGACGTCAGACTTTTAATTAAAGCTGATGTTATTGCCAATCTCTGTATGAGATTTTACGTATATAGCTGCAGTGCTTTATATCTTGTCAACGTCAAACAGAAAGCCGGTCGTTATTATTTTACATTCTACAAAATATAACGTTGTTGTTATTGCACAAATTTTCAGTGCCATCTATTAAATGGCTGTAGGTCGCTTTCTCTCCACAATCTCGCACGGCCGGTCAACTGGTAACATTCATAGTAGAAAATTTAAAAAGGAAATATGATGGGTGGCTTCTAGCGGAATGACGTTGATATGAAGTCTCTTTTATATTTGTCAGTTGTTTCAGATATTGGCAGTAGTGATGCACTGATACACGGCGGCTACGAAGGTATCAGAAGCATCTCTTCTAATATAACTGAAGGAGACAGTATAAAATAGAAAGGTTCCCAGAGAAGTGCACGTTTTTGTATTTTCACTCTATTTCACTGCCACAGTCACATACTACTGCATAAACGATGAGATTAATAAAACATATCTAGAAACTGAAAAAGAAACAAGTATAAATATTTAAACCGACTCTTTTACAAATGTGTCATGCATAGAGGGGCCAGTGGCAGGCTCTTGCAAATATGGCAACACACGTAAACCTTAGGGTTTAAAAATGTACCTTAAATGTAGGCATTAATACATGATCTGGAACATCTCATTAGGTCAAGGACAGACTGGGTGGTGGAATACCGGAGTACGATACCCGACAGATGCACATTTTTACTGATTTTCACCACACCCAGTGAGACCCTGGGACCCACCTAGCCTAACTTCGAATTTGGATTGGAATCTCTCACTGAAATTAAACTGGCTTTACAGCACAACAGGGTCAGCTTACGCACAATATTACTGTTTACTTATTTAACCTTTGTCTTTTAGTTCACCTAAAAGGTTAAATAAATAAACTGTAACATTGTGCTTAAGTTGGCTCTGTTTTGCTGTATTGATCACATGCGCGGAAATGAGTAACATAAACGGGCTTTGTGAAAAACACTAATCACCAACAAATGCACAAAGAGAGTTTTATGATCAATCGTAACACACTCCTACGTTTCGACCCTGCTGGGTCATTTTCAGGGAGAATTTTTTGTTATCCTTCCACTGAGGTTGCACTTTATACTTGAGTGAGAATGTGCTGTTGACTGTGTACTGTGTACTGGAGGCGTGAACTCTCTGCGGTCCCGGCTTCCAAGCCGGGTCGAAACATGTAGCAGTGTGTTACGATTGATGATAAAACTCTCTTTGTGCGTTTGTTGGTGATTAGTGTTTTTGTATAATATAGTGCACGGACATGGAACACATTAAATTGGCTTTGTGAAGGTTACTCTCTAGTCCACGCATTGCCGAGGAGAGAATGCATGAAGCTTCACTTCCATTGTGTGGTGCTTAGCCAAACAGGCAGTTATACTTTGGGAATATACAAAGATAAGTAACATTGTAAGGAATTTTTCATGACAACTGTGGATGATTTATCTTTAAATCTGGCTGAAGGAACGGATAATGTAAACGTAACAAACCATTTAAAATGGTCGATAATTTGGCTGAAATCTGAAATGTCTACCTTCCGAACATAATTCTACAGCATTACTGCTATAAAAATTTGCCGAACATATGGGCGCAGTAACTCCAGCGACGGAGCTCTTGGCCGCAATTTATTTACTTCTACAGCGCAGTCACCGAATGACAAGCTTGATCACTCCGTCAAAACTCGAACTTGGGCTTCTCACCGTACCCGTGTGTATGCAGAGAGAAAAAGAGAGAAAAATAGCCTTTTTTTATTTTACGACGCTGTCAGTTGTTAAGATTACGTAGTCTGTTGACGAAGCACGAGTACGGAGCACAGGTGGGAAGATACTGACAGGGGAAAATCGAAGTAATTTACACAAGCGATTTCCCTGACACAAGAGTGATACGTGCTACTGCTGCATTCTCACAGTCCCTCATTACTGCAGACACATCTCTACTTGGCCGGTATCAAAACACAGGCCACCAGAAGGGTATACGTATTAGACTAACTCGATTGTAGGCACCAACACCCATTCTGCCACAATCCGGTTGACCTCAGATCCAACCTGTTGTGAAGTTTCCGTCTCTAAATAGATAGGTTTTGTAGTTAATGCAATGCAAGTTAGACAGAAGGAAACTTGAAACTCCAAGCCACACTACAATACTTTGGAACACCCGCCTTTGGTTAGCAGCTCCGTCTACTTCACACTTTAGATGAAGCCTTTGATACCGCAGTGAACTGCATGTAACGTAGGCTTCCGGGAAGCAAGAGTGATATAACAGACGTGGCGTGGCAAACACAGAGCATGACACAAATACTGCCAGAAAGCCTGCTGTCTCGGTGCTACATTCCAATGTTTCCTCTAAAAACAATACGGTATTTCAAGTTTACTAGTAATGGAAGGCCTTCAACAGACAAAGTTCGAATTATCCAGCGTAATTGATTTATGTTTGTTTTAATCGTTTCAATATGAGATACGTTTGTACTCTTCTTGGACTGCTTGACCCTTGAAGATGGGGCCGATACGTTGTCCCGAAAAGTCGGTAACAATTACCACTCGACACTGTGTTATACCCCAGAATAGCGCAGGTCTCAAATAAACACATCCCTTAGTGTAAGATGCCTCGCGATGTAAATTAATCTAATGTAACTGCAATATCAGCAGGCGTGCCTGCTTTTAATAAGGCGCAATTGTTTGTCAATTCTGACTGTTGAATAATGGAGTGGATTTAATACAATCGATACCATGGCCCAAACTCTCGAAACTTGTTACACTAAGCCTTAATTCTTAGTCGTTTATGATTGTCTGACAATAGAATGAATCTGATATAATTGCAACACTGACACGTGCTTCTGTCAAGCGTTATATTAAGACTTAATTGCTTGTCATTCCTGGCCGTTAGTAACGCAAATAATTTAACAAAATTACAACCTTAACAAGTGTTTCCGTGACGTACGGTATCAAGCATTAATTTTTTACTTTATTTATTTTATAATAAATTTAATTTGATGCAACTGCAAAAGCGACACATGCTTTTGTGGCGTGCAATCTTATTCTTAATTCTTAAGCCATTTCTCATTGTATCATAAAGACATGTGTCTGTCTTGGCCTAGACATTCAATAAACTCGCTGATCTACAGGGAATGACGAAAAACCAAAACCTCTTTCCATTAATAAATAATATAGTTTAAATTACTAAGTTATTTCTCTAGTCACATTGTAAATTTTGATATTTTAATGGAATGTCATTTGTAGACCGGGATAGCATACCCGCTATACCGAGTCCGCTACGCGCTGGGCGGTTTTGGGATCGAATCGCGGTACAGCCGAGATTTTCTGCGCCCGTTCATACCGCCCCTGGGGCCCAGCCATATTTCTATATAATGGGTACCCAGTCTCTTTCCCGGGGGTAAAGCGACCGGAATGTGACGTTGACCACCCGCCCCAACTAGCGCGGAGGTTGAAGAAACAATAGAGCTATACGTCTACTCCCCACTCTGGGCCTTCATTGCTTGTCCTAGGGTGAACTTTACCTTTTTATGGAATGTCATCGCCTTCTTGTTGTATAATTCAGAGCAGGGAGTTACACATGTAGACTTGTGAATTAATCCATCAATTTTATAATTCATTAATTAATTGGAAGCAAAACTCTTTAAGAACTAGTGTCCACTGTCGCATTCCGCCAGAAAAACTTTAGATGGTGACTGCATGCTTATATAATTATATTATGTCAGTGCCACACCAGAGCGGTCACTCCTGCACGTTAAACAAGTCACGAGAAGGAAATCACGGCGTTACAAAACGCCTTACTGGTCAGCTGCGTGCTGCACTATAAACACTAATCCACTTGACTGATGATTAACTACAGCAGTTGATGGAACGTAATATCTCTTATCCCCGCCATCCACAGTAATCGATTTCTGGATAATCAAGCTCCATACCACAACCGCTCTGATGTAATTTATTCCTCAATAATGTTCTTAACATTCTGTACAGTACTGAAGCTGAACAGCAAACCACCCTCCCTTACCAATAAGTTAATTTGCATACTTATTCTTCCTTCCTGCCATTAAAGTACCATGTACCAAGGACGGAGGAAGCCACATCTCAATCTATGGACTCATCTTCACAGCCGACTTGTCTCCGGAGCCCTTACGTCGTTTCTTGGAACCTCCAACAGTATGTCACAGTACATACAGCAGTCTGAGCCACCTATCTGACTCTGTCGTAGCCTGTACACTAATATCCCCCAGTCATTTAAAGTGATACAGGATTCTACCCCTATATAGGTAGCAGACACTGAAGTACAATAATTGTAACTTCGTGTCAAGACCCTTGAAGATGAGATCGATACGTTGTCCCGAAACGTCGGTAAATAATTACCACATGAAGCTGCGTAATATCACAGAAGAGTGCAGATCTCATCAACATCGCGGCGGAATCCTGAAATCACGGCTTCTGATGAACATTTATGGAGACCATTTAATCATAAGTGAGTCACTTTACGTTTATTCTAAAAATCATTCACTAATTTCCAGTCTTCGACTAATCGTGAATGATAAAAAAGAGATCTCCCTTTCATATATCTGATGTTTTCGTTTCTTCTGTAACTTACACTGTTGTTGTTCGCATAGATTTAAGTTCAGCGATCGTTGGGCTGTTACGTTTAGGAGGTAGCCTAGATGCAATAACAGGATGCAGAGGTTTGTTGGTGTACGAAAACTTGGCTCGTGTTATATCTGGCTAGAAGGAAGCTGTGCCAATTACGGATCAGAGTTGAAGAGGAAAAACAAAATTAAGAAATACACAGAGCTGGGCACAAGAAAACTACAGTAGACAACCAAGAGGTAAGGAATTTAAAAACTGAAAAATATGAAACTCAACGGTTTGAAACAGGATTCTGAGCCTTACGTCGTACAGCTTGGTAGTCTGTACTTTGTTCATGGTGTTCGCGGAGTTAAGGCAAATACATGCCGGTAAAATGACGATGAAATCCTGGTCATGCAGGTTCTTACTAACCACAACATTCATAGGAGCAGTTCAGAAAATATCTCCAACTTTTTTTAAGCAATCCCATTAGAGGCCTCGACAGGTCCTTATGGTTCCAGGAGATTGAGGCTCCTACAATTTCTAGACAGTCGGTACAAGAAGGTGGCAAGGTTATCAGCCCTACACACGGGCCGCCTTTTCCTCCCAGGAGATACTCCTGGCACTCATTTCTGTTAGAGGATGAGTCGACCCCAGTGCCACAGTGTTTCTGTTCCTTCAAGCAGAATAACAAGCAACAAGAAAATCGTGTAATAGATATACACTTACAGTGTAAATGTTTAGGACAGTAAATTTCGATTGGTTTTTGTAATTCTGCATGCGGCAACACAGATAAATATCTGTAACCGTAATGTTCTGGAATTTCTGCCTTGAAGAAACATTCCCTGGGGCAGGATTTTCATAAGGACGAAGAGAGTGTAATTTTAAGTGCGTATACATCTTCGGCGAAAGGCAGCTTTCAATTCGGAATACCGGGCACAATGAAAACGGAAGAAATATTCTTAAGGGGTTTAACCAAGCAACGGGTATAATTTATTACGTCACATTTCCACGACTGAAGAGTCTGGTTTCATCCAGAGGGGACCAACCGTATTTCTTTCTGCGACCTCTCGTTCAGAACGAATCTGGGGCCATCCAGACTTCTACCCACTTTTAATCACGACCCTAGGGACAGAGACCGCAGCGTGACACTGATCGTTCTCCATTTAGTGGTTACATCCAGAATGCAAACGAACTTCACAGAGCAGGGACCTCCTTCAGCAACTAAATGAGAGGACAGAAAAATTCCAGCTTTCGGTGTGCGACGTTCAGCCACTGAGGCACCTCCATCTGACTTTACTTCTGCGAAGCAAAAATCAAACAGTAAAGGCAATTGTAGTTTGCCTCAAAAGTAACCTTAACAACACTAGAAACACAGCAGATGCACGCAAGCCGTATCATTCCTCACTTGTAAACGACTGCTTTCCAGTTTCATTTGTGTAGTTGCTGCACTGATATAATGCACCAAAAAACAATGATCTGTAGTTCGATTTTCAGCCTAAGTTCTTTTCTCATGATATCAAAGAGTAGGATCATGACAGCATAATCGTGTGTGTATCTGTGTCAGTTTGTCAATAGCGTTGCAGAGTTTTAACCCTGTTGTCCCAGTTTCCCGAAATTTCGTATGATATTTGTAGAGTGTAAACTGACAGGTGATTTAGGTTCCGGAGAAATAAATTGCTTCCAATGTGACATTATGAATACTATGTAGACAGAAGCAGAATACTTCTTTGGATGTTGGCACCCACCTATCAGGCTACACATACCAAAATATAAAACACTGTATTATTTAACGAACGTAAAAAACGCTTGGACAGAACTGTAATCGCCATAAATACAACATCACACTGTATAACGTAAGAAGTGGAACGTGTGTGGTGACTTCTATTTGATATGACCGACAGCGCGATATGGTAGTTCTAATATTGTTTAACCTTTATCCCGCTAATGTGGAATATATGGTGAACTGTTAATAATGTCAGCACCACTAATGTGTAATATTTGGTGACCTACATTTGGCAACGCTAAAAGGAGTCTCTCTCTCTCTCTCTCTCTGCACAACGTCTCAATACTGAATCAATCGTCAAAGACGTCCTATGTCATATCTGTGTGCACACACTTACTCGGCTAGCCTAGTTGGTAGCCGAGTAAGTGTGTGCACACAGATATGACATAGGACGTCTTTGACGATTGATTCAGTATTGAGACGTTGTGCAGAGAGAGAGAGACAAAGAGGCTCCTTTTAGCGTTGCCAAACGTAGGTCACCAAATATTACACATTAGTGGTGCTGGCATTATTAGCAGCTCACCATATATCCCACATTAGCAGGATAAAAGTTAAGGACTCCTTAAACTTGAAATGTGTTTGTCAACTTGAGCGGTCCGCTGTCACGGAATAAGAAACGTTTAGATGACTGAGACGTTACTTTGAGGATAATGCGGCAGGGAGCTTCTGCGCCTGCATTTATACGGGCAGGCTATTACAGTCGTGGGCCAGAGATTCAAATAAGGTCCCAATCAAAGACACGGCGAAGGTTTTAATGACGCATTGAAGTCTGAGCATTTCTGAGCCGATACTGAAAGAAGATAAAGGGAAAAGTGACCAGTGCCCCTCTCAGGAAATGAACCGCGATCTCCAGTTCCAAAGACTGGAATTGTAATCACTGAACAATCACACCCCCTAACCATATTATATTAATTACGAATTACGCAATTAATTAACAATATTACTGACTTCCGTCTTATTGCTCTTTTGTGCAGGAAATTTGCATTACTTTATATATACACGACAAAGAAAGAACTGAAGCGCGCAAAGGTTTCCTTTCAGCACGAAAGCATAGAAGTGCAATATGCAGTCTGAAATACAATCCGAATCGATTTGAATCTAGTTAGATGGACAGGTACATGGGTCGAGTGTTTGTGACGCAATACAGCTCTGCCGAATCGATTCTGTAGATAGTTCGTCATTAATAACACAGAGAATGGTGGCAGGACAGTCTGGGTGTTGCAGGCCGTCAGGACGTGCTTATTATAATCAGCCGGAAGAATAATTGAAAGATGTGAGGAATGTAAGCATAAAAGGAGATGAGGAAAACGGGAAAGAAATTAGCATTGTAGACAGAGAAGGGGAAAGATAAGAGGAAGGAAGAAGTATCCGTGTGATATCTGACATCATTGGAAGCTTCTTATTTACTCAGCTGGTGAAAAAATTCCCTGACACATTGCAAGCAAGTTCAATATATTCCTCGTATTCACGCCCTACCATCCTAAAATCTAACTCCTATGGGGTAAAGGCGGCCGGTGCGTAGGGCTGACAACCTTAACACCTTCATGTACCGATTGTCAGGAAATTCTGTGGGCCTCGAACTCCTGCAGCCCTAACGGCCTGGTCAAGGCCTGTAATGGCATAAATTTACTATCCTAAAATCTATGTCTAAATTTCCACGTTTTCGCGTTCTTTCAGGCTAGTCTACAAGCGTTCTGGACATGGTTTTCATTTTTCCCACTCATATTACACGTTCCCTCCATTTAATTTGCTTTAACAATCACGATATTAGATGAACAGCAGAAGCGATGTAAGATTTCTGTGCGCAGCGTTCCCCATGCTCCTGCTATTTCTTCTTTCTAGGGTTTCAATAATCTCCTCAGTAACCTGTTCTCAAAAAACATCTACGTAGTCCATCGTTCTTCCGAAAAAGAGGCCCAGTTTAGCAACAAAATGAACAATGCTGTTAATCACAATTTCGTAAATTTTCATCTAGAAGTGTTTAGCCATAAGAAGGGAACAGGAATTAGTTTCAACTGAACAGTGGGAAGAACTTGCATGATCTAATCACGTACATCAACTTTATTACTTTCTACCCCAGTACTTTTAATACTGCCACATTTCGTAAGGTTTTACCGGCTGCTCTCATATAGATTCATTTCAGTGGTGTTAGTTCTTTCTTAATTCAAATAAAATGAGTAAGTTTGCGGGTTTCAGAACGTAATTTCGGCCTAAGCAGGGGATACGATCAGCTTTATGATATGAAAGTACTGGAAGTAAAGAGAAATTTGACAGTGAAAAAAAGTGTAAGACGTGAAGAAAAAGAAAAAATAAATAACACATATGAATAGCATGTACATGAGTGAAAGTGAGACTAAATACACAGGCAGAAGAAGACAGACTAGAGCTAAAAGGAATAGGAAGAAGACGAGATCACCATAATTTCGAGGTCCGCTGTTGAAAAATTTTATGTACTAAAATACAATAAAAACGTCAGAAAAATTTTAAAACAACTTATTCATTGACAGCACTCTTCAACATATAGGGTTTAATATAAATATAGACTTTAGATAAACGTCATACAGACTAACATGGTGATTTCAAATAAAGTTTTTAATGTAAACAAGAGTACCGTCAGTTTAACCTTTTAAAGCCTAGAAGTAACTTTACATACTGCCAGGTTCAACATTAAAAAATTCTACGTGGTGCCCACATTGCGTTTATGTGTTTTGTACGGATCTCAGAACAAACAGCAACTTTTGCCTTATAAAACATTAAGAGATGGTTTTTATAACCCGAAGTGGAGAGTGTTTACAGCGCGGTACGCGCTGAGTTCTTATATAAAACAGACACGCTTCGTCTTTAAAGGGTTAATACAAACATACTCTTTACATAAGCATGACGCTTTTACTCTGTCCGACCATTATGCGGTCCCAAAGTACATATAATGCCAAACAACACAAAATAAATAGTAACTGAAATAATAATAATAATAATAATAATAATAATTTGTACCTTTAAATTCCCCTCGAGATGCTGTCTTGCTTACTATGTCTCTCGGCATGTTACCTGTCACAGCAACAAATTAGCGAAATACCCATTACAAATTCAAGGGAAGAACTTAAAAAGTCCAAACTCTTGCTACCGTTTCCACAAATAACCCTTCCGTTAATTTACTCTTGCACAGTACAGGTCTTGAAGAGATACCACGATTTGACTTGAACGTCTACACTATGGAATTTAATAGTTCCAAGTAGCAACAGCAGCAGCAGCAGCAGCAGCAGTAGCAGTAGTAGTAGTAGTAGTAGTAGTAGTAGTAGTAGTAGTAGTAGTAGTAATTCAGAAAAACAATGTAAATTTCAGGAACTGGCACTTTAAATCAACAAACAGCTGCAGCTGCACAAGATCACGTTTATCCCATTAATCTTGGCTGCTAACAGGAGTCATACGTAACATGATTAACAATGCCTCACCATGCTCAATTTACCACATCGCTTAACTTTCCAGGCGCAACAAGTGGTTACACTAAACGACCGTTCCGAAGTATACAAGACTCCTCAATGAATAAGACCACCTACGTGATAAAAGTTCTTAAACATGTCATTTTATTTACCTGAAACAAGTAATGTGTTCCCGGCCCTGTACGTGATGTAACGTCCAAAGAGCTGGCCGGTCAAACGACCCGTACTCAGGGAGACCAACAACACCGGGCACAGCCTGAGACCACCCATCATAATAATAATAATAATATGCATTACATTTTTGGGATAAAGCACTGTTGTTCTTTTAATTACTGTAAGATACGAGTTCATCTCCATTGTATTCGTTTAAACCACCCATAATAATAATAATAATAATAATAATAATAATAATATGCATTACATTTTTGGGATAAAGCACTGTTGTTCTTTTAATTACTGTAAGATACGAGTTCATCTCCATTGTATTTGTTTAAACCAGCGTTTGCCAAACTATGTTCCACGGAACACTGGTGTTCCGCGAGATGTAAATAGGTGTTCCGTAAAAAAAATCGAGAACCCAAAGCAATCATATATTTTTAATAGATTTGAATTTAGCATATTTGATCACAGTTTAAGATACTGTTCCTTTAAGAATTTTTATAAGAAGCTTTCATTTAGCTACTAACAATCTCGGTGCGCTGATTCGATAAATGAGGACCACAAAACATATGAATTCCCTAAATATTTACTGAGTCAAAAAGTGTTCCTGACCAAGATTTTGGAAAACGCTACTATAAACCCATATCACACCTTCAGAGCCGCTTTCGAATATTGTACACACAGCTTTATAGAATAAGCAGTGTCACTGCCTAATCTAGAGCCAATATCCTGCCGCAATGACACATTAACAACTATACCACGCATCCTGGCACTTTTTATTGCTGCCATCTGCTAGCCTTTCCTGTAAGTAACCGAGATTTTTATTCCGTTTCCATGGCAATAAAGCAGAGGCCAACAGTCAACAATACGTACCAGATACTGTACAGCTTATAACAAATCTGCATGTTGCCCACACAGTGTGTGTGTGTGTGCGTGCGTGCGCGCGCGCGCGCGCGTGTTTATCTGTGTTTCGTGCGATCCTCACAATCAGCAGCAATCATTTCCCTACAGAGCATCAATCGATTGTTCTTCGCAGTGATGAGGGAATCTGTTCTCTCTCGGGAAGGAACTGATTTATTCCGTAAAATTTTGATAAAGTTCAGTCTTCAAAACCTTAATTTACACCTGGTACCTTAATTACAATATATCCAGCTATAAAGACATAATATATCTTGAATTCATTAAAGTGAAAACCTTACTGCAGTTTTACGAGAACATAGATCAGAAAAAGCAAAATAAAAATCTTCACTGAAGAAGAGAAGAATAACTAAAATTAATTTAACATTCGAACTTCTGTTAAGAGCCGGAGCCTAATTAGTGCAGGGAGAAAAACCCTGGAAGTATTCTGTCATTTGAAAGTAAATATATCGTTCTGCGTTACATCAAGATGCGTCTGAAATATCACTTCACATGTTTAGTTGATTCATGAAATGAATTCAGTTTCAAAGTCCATTTTCCAGTACTACCTTTTCAGCCACAAAGTGGAATAGAGGAACACATATGCAGGAAGGAACTGCTCCTATAATTTAACATGCCGTGCCTTCACTGAACGAAATATGAAAACTGTGGATAATGTCTACGTGCTTAACGTGTGATGGGAAAGGGAGATGGCTGACTAAACTACAGGCCGCAGAGAACAAATTATTCGCTTTCAGATCACAGCTGTCCACACGCCAGCGCAACATGTAAAGCTGCTTACACATGAACAGTATGACGTTTGTTTCATATGAGATGAATGAGGAAAGAAACTAAATTCCTAAATTTACTCCAAAAAAATAATGACCTGCTACGCTGTCATACTGGTAGGTCTAACAACTTACCTTTGTTTATTGACAAATAATACTTTTACTTCAGGATTTCTGCAAATAGGCCCTGAACAAATCCTACACAGGACAGCCACAATACTGAATGACAGCTTAAGTAACAACGTGCCCACTGTATTTAAGCCGGAGTCTAGTTTAAAAATAACGCGTTTGGTTTGTATAGAGGCGGTTTTTTGATGCAATGACAATTCCAAACTTTTCTGCTACGACTTTCACTTCTCAGCTCCATGGCCGGCCACGGCAGGCACCAGTTGTCTTCTGAGTGTAACAACCGCAGCTGTCCCTATGTCATTACACTTACGCTACGCATTTATTTAATTTCTTTTTTTTTGTTTTCGATGCTTCGTTTTGTTCAACAGACTCATATATTAACTATCGTGAAGAAAATCCGCTGTTGAATTATATCAGTTTTACATTCCTCACAAAAACTATACTGTGTTTGAAATTTATTTTATTTTTTTGTGTTAATTAAAAAACGTGTAAGTGAAAATATTCCTAACTTTCTAACAACTAGATATAGCCGTTTCCCTTTTGCGTATATTAAAATTCAGGTTTTAGCGCGAGAGAAAAATTGATTATATTATATTAAGTTTTAATAACCTGATGTTGGGTAGAGTTCATAAAACACTTTTTGTCGTTTTAAATGTGTTATCAGCGATTTTCAGGTACGACTGTCTCCCTCCTCAAAGACAATGATGACGTTCCTTAAACAAAGACGGTCTTGCCCATTTGGCAGTACAACGCCGAAATTCGTATGAATGGACCGGAAGACCACAAAACTCTCGTCTGGATAGCCTTGATATTCCATCTTTACAATGTAAAACAGACTGTTAATTGCTTATCAAACATAACGACGGCCGTATCAAAATCGCCTTCCAGATACAAAAGCAGAGGAAATCTGACAATATGTGTCATGCACTTACGTCACACTTAAGACGTGAAATGCTATTTTACGTATAACCTGCGTGAAGCTGCAATATTTTCAGATACCCTGTGTTCTTTAGTCTCTTCTTAGGTACTCAAATATGCGGTATATTTACCAAAAGTTAGAATAACCCTCGACTTGATTACTTCCGTTTGCCTGACGTCTAACCACAGAAAGTCCACGGAATTCGTAAATGACCATATCCAATTAGTATTCTAGCCTTGCAAATTCCAATAATGCATGTTACTGTAACTCCCCCTCAAGTACAATTTGTTGTTTTACGTGGCCACACAACATAACAATCTCGCCTACTTCACGGAAAACGCAGTGGCTTCATTAGGATGCCACTGTAATTGATAACGTCCAATTTTAAATGAACGCGGATTTCAGAACAATAAGAACGGCTTTAGGTGGGTGTGAGTTGAGTTGTATTAGTGGATCTGCACAGTACACAGGTTCGTGCTTAATTTATTAATGCCGGAAACTAGGAACGCTTCCAACTTCCGCTCCAAATCCACCCCCCAAACTCCATGTTCAGCCGCCCGCCCGCCACAGTAGAACTACTGCAGCAGTTAGTAGTAACCGTCCTTTACCAGCACGTTACAGGAGAAAGAAGAAGTTCCCAAACACAGAAAGCGTAAAAGATATTTCGTGCGGGGTGCAAAGACAGAAAAACAAAGCTTCTACAGCGACAGGAGCTATGAGAATAAAACTAGTTTACTTTTTTGGTGTACCATCCAAAATGGTCATATTTCCTGGTTAAGAAAAACGAAAATGAAACTCTTTTATAAGCAGCGTATCCCCTTCACCCCAAATTCGCAATTGTATGAGCCATGATATTATTTATTTCTGTTCAATTCTAGAAGTTTGAATTCCATAGGGTTTTCAAGAAGAGGAAGAGGATGAAGAAGAGAAAATAAGAAATTATAACATAAGAAAATAAAAGGCACAAGTCGGAAGGAAGAGAGAAGATGAAGAGTATACGTAAAAGCCAAACAATATACAGCATTTGACATTCTTTCCATACCATAAGAGAGAATCTTGGAAAACGTGTCCTACCACCTCAATATTCCAGATTGCTTGGTTCTGAAATGGATGTGCAGTGGATAGCACTATTTCATCACGGCCTACGTTTCTTATATGTCTTAAAACTGGTAAAGGAACGAAAAGGTTTTAGGGCCATTTAGAAAATGAATGACAAGGAACGCTAGTTTCAAAAGCGGCACCGGTGCAGTTAAAATCGAGAGAAAGCTGGGATCGCGAGTTCGAATTCTGCTATGGAAGGGGATTTGTCTGAGAGGCACCGATCAATACCAATCCTCCTATACATCGCTGTAATCCCCTAGTTTAGGATTACGCTACTGACTTTCCTCTCTCACACGAATGCAGAAAACATTCCCAGAATTCAAGGAACAGGAGAGATTCCTAAAAATCGCTTTGTAAAACGTGCCGACTATCGAGTTTCTTTCAATTAGTCAGTTTCTTCTTTGCTGTCTCTATTTTTATTTACTTACCTATTCATCATCTTATTCTTTCATTTTGCTTCTTTGTCTTCCTATGTCTCTCATACTCCTCTTCTTTCCTTAGTATTTTCCCTTCTTTACGTCTTTCTTTCTTCCGTTCTTTCTTAATATTAAATTCATATTTATTCACTCTTCATAATTCTTCATGCCGTTCCTTCTCCTAAACGTTATTCCTTACTCTCTTCCATTTCTTTTTCGCCTTTCTTCTTTGACATAAATATTGCGAAGGAAATGTGTTCACCTCATGGTAGGTAATATTATCTTCGCTATAATGAAATAATAACTAGTACGCATATGTCAAACATAGCCACAAACAACCGGACTTTTACAGGTTTCTGCAGTAAAACAGGACGGCGTTAAAAAAATAATTTGAAGACCTGAGTTGAGTCGTAGAATGGTTCGTTACTCTTTTATTCAGGACAGGTATGAAATAAGGAATACATCCCCGTCAGTTAATGGCCGACTTGATTCACGTCATTTAAGGGTCATGAGCCTTTGTCACCCGAGGACGACACTTGCTCTCGACTAACCTATAAAGACTATCTTCAGGTTTTTGTGCATTTACTTGTCAAGTATTACAAATTAGTGATTATATTCAATATTTAGCACAACTGGTCGCAGAATTTCGCGGCCGGTGTCTATTTAGGACTGAATTACTCTGTTATGTTCCTTTTTTCAATAAATTTCTTATAAACTTGATAAAATGTTACTTCCGCGTACACAGAATTCATGTAGATACTAACATTTGCAGTTCTATATGTTTAAACCGTCAAGCATACGACATCAAATACTCCGTTTGTAACAGGTGTATGAGTAAGCAAACGGAAATAAAATTGAGCTCGCCTACGTTAGGAACAGCAGCAGCAGTATACATCCCTCACTAGTTACTCACCCTTCAGATCTTTGTATTGTATATAGGCTATAACACCGTTTTCCCGAATTCGCAAACAAGTGGTTTCCCTCTTCATCGTACTCGACAGATCTCGGACAAACCTCGACCCTGAGACAGGTTATCCTGATAATTTCTTTGATTTTTTGTCGTTCGAAATAAATATCCTTATAACACGTCGTGAGTGCTTCCTTCCACGTTTTTCCCATTTCATCATTCACCACTCAACGATACACATACAATACAAGTGAAGATTGCCGTAAAATAAGAGCAGAATCAATTTCTGCTTCTCAAAGCCGCCAGCAACTATCTCATATGAAGCTACAAATACCAACATTTATTCACATGAGTAGGAATATGTTAAAGAGAGACTTCAAAGCAATGACAGCTAACGCGAGTACTACGAATGTCACCTTCAGCGCGTGTTCTACTACGCTACTCATCCCTTACCATTTCTTCAGCTCGTTCTTATGTCAGACATGATAACTGCCCACAGCAAGTTGTAGAATCTGCTGATAAACCACATCAACAGCAAAACTCGTCCGGATTTAGTCTTCGTCGTCGTCACCGTTGTTATCCGCACTACGGATCAGCCACAGGGCTTGTTTCTGTGTTCAAAATTGATGAGCCCGTCCTCATTGATTGCCTTCTCTGCTCCTTCATTCCATGACATTCGTGATCTTCGAACGTAACTTTTCATATTTTTCTGTACACATGTTCATCTCATATTCCTTCCGTTCCTGATCTATATGGATTTTGTTTCCGACTCTTCAACGTCTAACAGTTCTTAAAATCTTCGATCTAACCAACCGCATTTCATTCTGATCTCTTGCGTGAAGGTACAAACTTCATTTCCCTGTCAGTTGTTAGGATATTGTTTGTTCTATGTTCCTAATTTAGAATATTCCCTTTCATTTTGAAATATTAAATTTACTGTACTACATACACACGGAAATTGAATACTTCTGTTGTTAACGACCCTGCATGATATGTTTACATCAAAACAATTGTAATGCCTTTGTTTCATTCATGAAAACGAGGTATTATGCAAAGTCCTGTTAGTAAATAGACGAATTTTAAAATGCAGCCTTTTATACCTACGCTAAAATTTCATCATAACATTTTCAGAATAATTTGCTTCTTCACCCCTTAATCAAACCTTACTTTCAGAATAACCCTTTGCGAAAACTTCATATTTTTGGAAGACAGAAAGCAAACCTCAAAGACACACAACCTCAAATCTCACTCAATTCTACAGATTCGTAGAAAACTTATAGATATCATACAAATCTCAACTTCGGATTACATTTAATTCATATACCTACGTATCTACTCTTACACGCCTGAACATAGCAGAATTCAAAGAGGGCATTTATTCATATTTATGTGAGCATTTTAATTAATAAATCTGAAACGTATATTTAGATGGTTTTATCAAGTTTTACTTATAACCAATGGGCCAGTACAGCGTAACCGGCACAGCGATTCGGCAAGGGCTAGACCGTCCGGGGATCGAATCCTGGTGGGGGAGAATTTCCGCATCCGTACAGATCGGCTCTGGGCCCACCGAGCCTCCTATTCAATGGGTCACTCCCGTGTTTAACAGACCGCGCAGTGGCATTAACCACCCACCACTATCCAGCGCCGAGCTTACAGAAAGAGTAGCGCTACGTCCCTATTCAACATCTGTGCCTTCACGGCAGGTTTTGAGTGAAATTCTTAACTTGTAAACGAGTGTATATACAGTGTGTTTCAGAAGGAGACTACTAATACATCTCTCTTTGTGTGTGGATAGACGAATTGTAACAATACGAAAAAAAATCATTCAAATGGCCGAAATAACTCATTCGCAATAAAACAGTTATCTTGTCAAAAGTTACTTTAAATAACTTTACACAATCGAAAGTAACACAGCGTTTCCAGTAGGGCTGTGGAATCTGTACACAAAACCTCCGACTCCGACACCGACATCGACTCCTCGATTTTTAAAACTCCGACTCCGACCCCTTCATAAAATCTCAATATGTATTAATTATGGTAAACCTATAAGTAACGAGTAATGGGTAAGTGTGGGTCGAGCCCTTACGGTCCCACTGCACGTAGGCCTTGACAGGCCCTTTGTGCTCCCTCACTCGGCCCAAGTCACAAGAGTTCTGTCCTTCTTAAGAAGTTCCAGACTGCCCTTAGACTCAGGCCTCTAACGTCCTCAGGGTCCAAGAAAAAGGATCCCAGATAGACATGCCCGAGTGTCGCCAAGGCTTCACACTCACACAACACATGGGCTGAGGTCAAACCTCTAAGACGTTTCACCACCACCACGTAAATTATCAGGCTACTTTTTAGACTTATAACCTATGTTTAGGTATAAGTCTAATGCTTACTGTAGCTGTCAGGGCTCTGGATTTGGAGTATTTAGTTAAGATTTTAGATTGAGGTCGGAGTCGGAGTCGGAGTCGGTACATTTTTACCAACTCCGACTCCGACTCCACCTAAAATTCCTTCCGACTCCGACCCCACAGTCCTGGTTTCCAGAATATTTCCAGAGATTTCTCCTGTCTTAATATTCTGTTTGCGGGCATGGGCCTCCTTGTGATGAATAGACGTATCCTGGGCAGAATTAGCGATCTGTTAGTGACACCACTTAACACGGCGCTGTCTCCAGTTAACCAACAACCCCATTTACTGCAATCTACAATTTCCCCTCTCAATTCACGTCGACATTCCCCCCATCTTACGGACCACACACCATTACTCATCTCCTTTATACAATACTAATTCGCTTTTGTTCTCACTTTCCAAGAAACAGGCTCCAAGTACGCTAAGCCTACTCGAAGGAAGAGGTAAGGAAAGTTTGCGGCATACGGTAGTTAGTTAAGAGTTAAGTCTATGTTGACAAGGAGATGGCTTGTTGTAACACTCCTCCTGGGTGTGGGGAGAAGAAACACAGCAAAGGAGACTACCCCTCTAGTTATAACAGAAAACTAGTGCCTGGCTAGGTAATCTTGTTAACGGTAAACGGCATATCTCATTAGAGGGCCATTTCATACGGTCGTCTAAGACTTCGCATGGCGGAACTCCCTGATTTGTCGGACTACTGATCTACATACACAACTGAGGCTTGTCACGTGATCCGCGGCTTAGTCTAAACGTAAGCCTTGTTAATTGCGTAACACCTGCTCCCCCTCTCACACTGTGGAAGATACTGTATCTACCTGCTGTTCGCTAAGGTATTCAGATACCTCGGCAATGTTCGCAAGTAAACACATTTTGTGACAAAATACATAACTGCCACCAACTGCCAATATTAAAATACATTCGCCCGCACAGTACAGGTGCGAAGTTATGGAAAAGGGGTGAAGACTAATAAAATTGGATACTTCTATCACCAATGCGACAGTGACAATATTTTGCTTCATTATATGGTGTAACAGCCGATCCTAGTGACCGTGCGGTCTAAGGCGTAGATCTGCGGCCGAGTACTTGCTGGGATCGTGGGTTCGAACCCTACCGGGGGCATGAATGTTTGTCTCTTGTGAGTGTTTATGTTGTCATGTAGAGGTCTCTGCGACGGGTCAATCCCTCGTCCAGAGAGGTCCTACCCATTGTGGTGTGTGTCTGAGTGTGATCAAGTGAAAATAAAAACAACATCGACACCTACTTGAGTAGGTAGAAGAGAGAAGGACTACGAAACGATACGAATTTAGTGCAACTTACAGTTACGGTAGAACAGAAGGGTGAATTCAACACTCAGAAACATTTTTAAAACTTTCGCACAAACATGGTCTCGAAGAGCCTCCTTTCCCAGTTACAACACTTTTTTGCATGGTCTCAGTCAGGTTGCCTTTCCTGTCAATGTTGTTTTGCAACAATGTGCGGCTAACCCTTTCCTCTTATATTCAATGTTATTTATGGAAAAAGCTGTCTTCCCTGAGAAGGGTATAATGAATTTTCACAATCAACGCCTGCGAGCAGGGAAAACTCTTCCATGTTGTCATTCAGTGTAGATATGAAGCAGAATCAGGCGTCAATATGTGTACACACGTATGGCGACACTCTTTTTGGACACTCGTGTTTTGCCACGAAGACTAAGAGAAAATATTTACTGGCTCTTATTAGAAAGTAATATCCCTGTATTATTCCAGAGAGTTTCACTGACGACCAGCGCACGCATGTTACTCTCCCATGTGGTGCTCTTTTACACTTCAGCCTTAGGCCTCTTTCATACTACACGGTTTCTGTCGTACGAGATTTGTCGGGTGTCTACTAATACACAAGGAGGTATGGCGTCTTTCACACGATCCGACTGTTCAATCATCCGATCAAAAGTCGTGACCCACTCGTGTAGCTGTCGGATGTCCTCACTACAAAGTCCGACTGTCGGATCCAGCAGTTTGCCCGGTCGACTCGTAGTGGAATGGTGGGAGGAATGGCACCTTACACACGCTCCGACTAAACAGCCGTCCGGCAGCCTCTGTGCTTGTCGCATTATCTAAATAATCAGATAAAACTTTCCTAATATTGTTTGCCGCTAATCCACCACGTGATGTAGGCTCGTGTGGCAAATCTTCGAGACCTGTTATTGTCAGAGTATCTTCAAAATTGTACCCACATCTGCTGCGAAAGTAATTGTATAACACAAGGTGGGCTAATATTAGAGATTTTTACACGAGATCTTGTAAGAAATTGAAAGAGGTCACACATTCTGGCAGAGGCTCAGTAAAAATTAGAAAATATATTTATAGTGACAAACTACGTTTTCTACAAAAGTTAACAAGAGAAAGGAGTACGGAAGACAGCTTGTCGTCAGTTATTGAAGAAAGAGAAAGAGATGAACCGGAAAGAGCAAGTGCGAGCTCAAGTCAAAAGCGAAGTGATCAGGCCTCCTACAAAAGGAAGAAGCATGATGAAGTGGAACACATGATGATAAAGGCATTGCAAGCCGGAAATAATCCAGGCAGCAACATGTCGTTTTCTGCAGGTATAGTACCGTATCTCAAAAATTTCGATCAAGATGATCTGCTTGACTTTTAGATGGGAGTTTTGCAATTGATTTCAAAGACTGAATGTAATAAGAAACGGCGTACACAAGTAATGTCACATGGATTACATGATACATCTTTTAGTCAGGAATCAGGAGGAACTTATACTTTTTTACAACCGAGTCTAAAAATTCATATTCAGAACATGCAATATTCAGAGCCGGCAACTCAATTTTCTAATCGTTATAGCCAACAACCATCTGTGTTTTCCCTGAAATTAACCAAGACACATCAGGGCCGCCATCTCCTTCAAATAACTCCGAAACCAGCACTGATTTCAGCTTTTAATATTTGTAACAAAAATTTGAACTATGGCTACAACTTACTACTTGTTTGTATAATCTTTTGTTTGGAATTAAATATGTTTTTCCACATGCTGTTTCATTTTTTATGCCTTTGATTGATTTATTTATTGATTGATGAAACGTTAATTAAATTTCTGAATGAACTTCACCTGATTGTTATCACCAGCATTGCCATTGGTGGCACACAGTTCCTCATCTTGGTGTTTTCACGCTGAAGGCTATCTTGTAGTCGGCTGGACAGCTCATCAAACGCAGCTGTTGACATGCGAAAATAATTACAAAATTTATTTTAGTCCTCTCGTAGTTCAGTAAATAATGTGTAAAACACGCCGAATTGTAACCTTTTGGCGTTAATGGGATGAACCCAATGTAAACGTTTGCGCTGTCGCCGAAGACGCTTGTAAAAAGAACATTAGACTGATAAGAAAATTTCGATCCATCCTCGATGAAGGGATGCTTCTAAATGAGGAGAACCACGTCGTTTTTATCCGACGAAAAACCGTGTGAGCAGTAGTCGTCCGGTCGCACTCGTACGACCAAAACTCGTACGACAGAAACCGTATAGTGTGAAAGAGGCCTAGGGATCAACGATTCTTGAATATGAACGCTACCGGAAGTAGTGTGAAGCCCCGCAAGTTTACTTAAATCGAGAGAAGCACTTAAATTGCGGAGACAAGTCGTAAAGGATGCTTTCAAGCTCAAGTTCGAATATTTCTTTTGTTGCTGGGTATGTATTATTCGCTCACAAATGTGTACCAGACCTTTATGTTACAGCATTATAGGCTAACGAATAACTCACAAACATAAACGAAAAAAAAACTGCATTATTCAGATTTGAACCCTTGCTTCATATTTCTGGCGGATTCATCATAGGCAGTGTTTCAACCAAGGATGAATTATCAGCTTTACCAGAGCAGAATTTACAGTCAACTCATACTGTGGTTCTGTCTATTTAACGTCCTAATGTCGAAACTGGTTGAAGGGACGACATTTTAGTTCAGGATTTAGTAAAATTAGCTTCAAATTCCAACGTAGGGAAATTTCGCTGAAACAGGAAACGCAATGTGGAGTGTAACTTCATAAAATTACAGTGGGTTAGTTACGGTAGGTTAGTCTTTGTTAACTTGCTCATTACAATATATCTGGATCACCCAAACCAACGTGGCTTCAAATAAATGCAGGTTAGTACATGTATCTCGATCAAACTTGAAGTAGTACAGAAACAACACGAAATAATGTGATGTAACTGGAACTCACTACAGTAACTTGATGTTGACGGGATCGAGTCCAGGAGTTTGCAAAGCTGGATTTTTTTCCATTGAAACTTTTTAATGACAATAATAATACAATCTCTTGCCTTTATTTACAGTCACATTCAAGCGCGTTGATGCCTTAAAAATTGAACTGAATTCTTGCCCGCCAACAATCTTTATACACACATAAGTACTTCAATTTTTTATGACAGCGTGTTTGATTTTAAACGACGTTCTTATCCACTGGACCTCCCCGACATTTATGTTCTACGGTTTGCTCGCTTTCTCTAACGACCTCGAATTCTGTGCGAATTAGCTTACAGCCTGCGGTAATGTGTGACAAGCTGAGATAATTCGAGATGCGGTAACATGCTGCAACTTGTGGTTTAGAATATTGGGGTATCTTGAAATAGTTGAGGTACCGTGAAGTAATTTGAGTTTCAGGTATATTCAGGCATATCGGGAAGTAACTCGAGCTAACTTAATTTAGACCTACTACAAAAATCAGTGGGAAGTTTACATATATATACATATACATATATTCCTTCTTACCTCAAAATCTTGGGTGCGATATTGTTATAAAAATAATGAAAAAGTGTCATAATTAGATGATCTTAAAAAATTAAACCACCACAAAGGCGTTTAATAATGATTCATCTAACTCCACACTTTTCGCATGCCTGTATGTTAATCTCTGCACTATTCGTGATTGTAGCCCACTTAGCAACTAAGCAAGTCCCTCAGTATTTAATTTACGCAGTTTATAGAAATGAAAATAATATGCTTACCAGATGGAAATAATACACACTATAATAACGACCAAATGATCTCATTCTTACTAGCATCGAATTTACTTGATGGATTCGCTAGTAAGGGTTGTATGAAACAGGAACACAACCCTTACCTTACTGCTGGTGCAATTAACCTGCTATGGACAAAAGCCGATCAACTCTGAGGTATTGCACTAAAGACACAAAATATAATTCTTTTAGCGGTAGTTGGATAAATATGTAAAAGTAAAGTAAAGTACATTTCGCCATAGAACAGGCCGTGAAGGCGCAGAAGAGGAGTAGAGGTATCGCTCTACTCTTTTTTAACCTCGGCGCTAGATGTGAGGGGGGCGTTCAACACCACACGCCGGCCGCTTCACCCTCCGTAAAGACAGCCGGTACCCATTATATAGGAGAGCGGATGGACCCCAGGGCCGGTCTGGACGCGAGCGGAAAACCTCGTCCCCACCGAGATTCAATCCTCGGACCGTCCAGCCCGTAGAAAGCCGCTATACCGACTGAGTTATCCCGGCCCGGATAAATACGTTAACACGCTGAAAAGGCTTCAAACAAAATTCTTGTAATCTTTAAAGTCATTCAAAAGGTTGAGTTGTAATAATCAATAAGCCGATCATGTCCGTCGAACACAAATTGTATTTACATTAAGACATATATCCAACTACATGTTTCGGCAATTTAACTAGCCATAATCAGGCTGTATGTAAGAAGATCAAAAGATAAAATTTTGCACCTGTAATCTATATTCTCTCAAGGTAGAAATACAGTCTTTTTACTTTCATATAAATAGCCTATCTTTCGGCGACCATTATTAGGTCTGCGGCAAAAAAAAAACAGGCAATAGAAACGCTGCATTTTTGTATCTGCTAACGGTTCGAGCCTAGCTTTCGTATTACGAACTCCTGCAAAATCGGTAAACTTCGCTATGTTTTTCGTTTACTGCATAAAAAATTTTAATATATATATAAAAACGGATAAGCTACCTACGGTACGGTGACTGGAAAAGAGAAAAATAAATTTTCCTTGTCCACGCCATCAAGGCGAGTAGGTATAGGCATAGCTCCACTAATTCTTAACCTCGGCACTGGATGGATGTTAGTGGTTAACTTCAACTCCCGCCGCTTTACATCTGGGAAAGAACCCTGGTATTTATTTAATATGAAACTGGGTGGGCTCCAGAGAGAGTCTGTACGTTCTGGGAAAGAGAAAAATCCTTTGCCCCTCTCGGTATTCCAATAGCGGACCGAGAAGTCCGTAGCCTAGTCGCCATGCTGACTACGCTACCCGGGCTCCTGTACGGTGGACTGGCAGATGAAGAATCGGAAGGAATTTGAAATAAAGCGGTCCTGGCATAAACGAGATATTAGCCCGACATTCTTGTGGACAGACTGAGAAAACCCACGAAAAATCTGAGTCAGGATAGCCGGCATCCCCGCCGAGATTCGAACGGGACGCCTACCGGTTACATGTGTAGATCACTATCGTTACATCAACATGGTCAGAGTAAATCTATGTTAAGTGGCTACCCTGTCACCACATAGGCCTAATGATACATCCTCAGCTTACGGATGCAGCAGTCTCTAGATATTGCGAATAGATTAAGCCGTCGACAGCTAATACAGTAAGAGATGGCACTCCAAACAGGAGTGTTTACCGGGCACTGACACTCCTCACCGTAAAATACTAGCATGTAACGAAGTGTTACTTAGGGCCTCGGACGTGGACTGACTGGACACACCGACGTCTGTTGTGAACGTGATAAACGTTCGGGTCCCAGAAAGGCAGGGAATTTGCTGAATTGAGAAGCAACCATCGGCCTCTCGATGGTTTGGATCCACGGAATTTGTCAGTCAGTCGATCGATCGGTCAGCCAGGCAGTCTGTCAGTAAATCAGTAGCTAGCTAGACAGCCAGCGAGTCAGTCAGTTTGTTGGTTTGTTAGTTAGGTAGTTAATCAGACAGTTGGTCAGTTAATCAGTTAGTTCGTTAGCAAATTAGTTAAGTCACTTAAAAGGAAAACTACCATTTGAAAGGCTGAGTTGCAGACGAAGAGTCTGATAGTACAATAATTGTTTAACAAGTCGTGTACAAATTTGTGGACAAAATAGTCTCACAAAGGATACGGCAAGTACAGCTTCCGCTAATAAGGGTGATACAGCTTTGAATTCTATGAAAGGCGGATACTTTCCTGACCGTCTGAATGACTGCCAGCTTTTAAATAAAAGTCCACTTCGTGGAATCGGTTACTTAAATAGACAGCACATAATAAAAGACCATATATGATGAAACAACTTACTTTGTTACCCATGCGTTCCTGAACTTACAGCATTTTAAAAGATAAACTTTGTAACTTAATAACGACAAACATTTTCTCCTGTAATTTCCTTCGCTCCTGTCACTCGTAATTGCGCACATACTTCGTCTGTAGTCTCAAAGTTTCAGGGACCTTATGATTATCTCTTGTATTTCGTCCCAAAATCATATCCGGCATTATCTTTGGCAAACTTAGTTTGTATACTGCTGCGTTTACTCTTCGACAAACAAGAATTAACTTTCCTATGAAGTTTATCTACAACAGAATTGAGAATAAAGTTGGATTCCTCTTTAATGTTAAAGTGCAGAAGGTTGTTATGAAAAAGATGTCACTGATGCTGTGTATTTCAAATTGAAAAACTTTCAACTTCTGATATCACTCTGAAGAAGCTACAATCTTTGTAACCTTCTATTCACTGCGATGTGTGTTAGACAAGGACTGGTGCAAGGGTCAATGTCGTCATAAAGAAAAGAAAGTACAGAACCTCTCCTTCAACACACTTCTTACCAAGACACATTCTCTACCGCTGTCCTCTTATATTAATTCTTTTCCTTCTCATCAGGGAAAACTTAAACTTCAAATGATCTCCCACTAGAGCTTTAATAGGCGACATTGCTTATAAACATTACTAAGCTAAATAACACCACTGAGCAGAAACCTTCCAGATAGGCCAATAGTCGTTCAGATGCACAAAATATTACTGGCCTTTTATGGAATCAGTCTGTTCATTGCCAAGCTAATAAGAGTCGGCAACCGGACCCCAATATATGCCACACCAGTCCGGTCTACGAGTATAAATTTAAATTCTATCTGCTGTCTAACGTTATCGGGTAAAGAGTCCAAATTGTGGTAATCCTCATTGTGCAATATACTCCAACCGTCTGTTACATCCCATTCCTTAGATATGCTGACTAAAAGCAACAAATTCACATAAATTTAAAATCGTCCATTCCGTGCAAGTATCATTGTAATACTATGTATTTATTCACCAACCCGTGCAATGAGTTAAAATAGCATAAAATCTGCAGAAAACCTCGCAGAAACACTTGCACCATAGAACGCGTTTCAACGTACCTACAACATATGTAACGCCCAAACACCCTGTGTTAGTGAGTTGTGTTTTTAACATTTTTAACAACCAACCTTGTGTATTTTACTGTCCCGTTTGATCCACGAACGGCTTGTTAACACAACAAGAGCTGATACATCTTACTATACGGTGTCAAAAAGTGGTGTATTAACAGTTTTGATCCCGGCTTGTGTACTGATATGTGATCTGTGTTCAGTGTCCCCCTGAGAATGGCGTGTTTAACACGCCGGAACATGACGTGTGTGAAGTTTTTTGCAAATATTATTCTATTTTAACTTAATGCACGAGTTGGTGAAAAATATATATTATTACTAATTCACACAAGTTTATGAAAACATATTATAAACGTAGTAATGCCTCCTACATGTTTCGACCACTCGTGTGGTCATCTTCAGGGAGGTGCGTTACGAAAAATAAATACATTGATATGTTACAAAAGTTTATGAACCAATGCACGTGTAAAATACTAAGTATTAAAATTGCCTGGTTTAAAATAAGTATTAAACTTTAAAATACGGATAAAAGATTTTGCGATTAATTCTGGTATTTAAGAAATAATGTATGTAGAGAGTATGTATGTCACCATCCAAAGCAGAGGACTGTTGCTGTTACTGTGTCGGCCAACTACCGACCCTGAGAGCATCCAGTGGCTGCCTCTTGTGAATCCAATAATCAGCCTTCGGGACCCACAAATCGTGAAATGTTTTCACCATCTACATCACTATCAGCTTCTCAAAAGGCTCTGCCCCATGGAGTTAGAAATCATGCTTATGCACTTAACTATTCTGCCACTTCATGACACTGCATTTAGCGCTGAGCTATATGGTATGACACTAAGATTTTTGATGACTGGAAGTGGGTGTAGCAGACCTGATTGTTGACCACTTTAAGTCACCCTCCCAATACGAAACTGAACGAACTGACAAAAATATATATAAAAGCTGGAGTACCCCTTTCGGGATTCGAAAGGGGTACTTTCTGTATGCGAATCTGATGCGATAAACCACAGCCTGGCACTTCTTCTGGAACTGATCTGTTATTTAGATTTGTTGTATCGACAATGATGTCATTTAGCAACAATCACTGAAGGTCGGCAATAACAAACATTCACACAGCATATTAACGATGGTGGGTAATGCGGTGAACGCAGTGGGACGGAAGGCTAGACATGTCCCCAGACCATCTACCCCAGCCCCGGTACACATGTACTGCGTTGGCACCTCTCATCCCCACAATAATCTTGCACTATCATATTTTGTTGCTTATTTAGATATGTTACTAGCTCTTCCCTCGTTTTAACTTCATTTCTATTTAATATAACTTCCTTTGCTTACTTACCGTATTTTTAAAATTCCTTGGTCTATTCCTTTTCTCTTTGTGGGGAGGAGACTTAATCCTTTACTTTTCTCCAATTACATCTTCCCCTAGATTATCTATGTCTTGACGTTTTGTTTATTTCCCTCCTTTATTTCATTCCTGTTATTACTTATCACTTCACCCCTTTATGCTTCTCTGTCCTTCACTGATTCCTGCTATGTCCTGTTACATTTATTTACTTTCTATAGCTCAAATTTCCTGTTGCAGCCCTTTGGCTGATGTCTTGCTTCTTATACCTGTTTTTCTTCCGTATTTACTTCCTTCGTATGCTTCAAAATTGTTTCTTTCTTGAAATCTTTGCTTCTTTCTCTCCTCGCAGTTTCCTTTCGTTACTTAGCTTTCACTATGTCTGTGTACGTTTTGCCTTGTCTGCTATATTTTAGACGCATTCACGTACATTCCCATTACAGTACTGGAGAAGCAACATTAACGGCTACGTATTCCGAAGCTCTTAACCTGCTACAATGTAAAACTTCAGTACCGTTATTCCAGCTCTCATTCACTCTCCCTCTATGGAATTCAGGACAATGGCTGGAAAGACTTGTATCGATAATCGACACAGGACTTGCAACAGCTCTTATTAGCGGCCAACTGTGTCACGTGGAGAATGTCAGCTGACTGGAGCCCGTTCATGGAGGATTCGCTCAGACTCTGTTAGGTCGCTCAGAGCACCGAATCAAGTCACTGGAATCAGCAATATATGATCCTTTTGTTAACCCTGCTTTGTAAATCATTTATATAGGCAGTTTAGAAGGAATTTTCCACACTTCGGAAGAAGGCTCCGTGGGTTGAATTACGTCGCTATAACAAAAAACACCTCTATACAAAGTTTAATGGTTCTGGAGATAATGGCGATAAAAGTTTTAAAGAATGAGAAATGTTGTACATTTATTTGTCACCAAATACATACTAAAATTGTCAGGAATCTGTAGTTACTGTAATGTTGACACCTGTGCCTAACATCTAATTAACATCTGAGTAACATAAACACATTAAGCGAAAAAAACCCGCGCTAGTTTAGAAAAATCGCCCTTAGGATTCCAAGTACTTCACACAGCAGACGCGCCGTCGCGTGTTGTGGCTTACCTATCGGCTCAAGGACGGACCTGCACAGTGTACGGATATCGCACCACGCTTAACAGGTACAGCATGTGAAACCGCAAGAAGAACAGATTTCTCTCGCGTCCGTGTCTGCGTAACAGTTAAACTTCGGATGTAGGTAGACGTAATTTAACCTAAGGAACGTTTTACGATGTATGGCAGATTTTCCCTGAAATATCCTGTATCTTTGAAATTGTAAGTAATGTTACGTTTACTGTAACATATATCTTAACTTGATAGAGATCAAGACACTGGACACAGGACCGATCCTTCCTGTCGTCAGAGACGGCGTCCTGCAACGACAATAACAGCAAAGTTTAGACAAAATTAACAAGTAATGATCAGCCACATGGGACTGACAATCACTTGCAACGTGACTATAACAGCACTACGTTCTTTCCCCTCCCCGACAGGTTGTCGCTAGGGATCCATAACACTTTAATACATGAACCGATCTCTCTGATATTTGTAGGCTGCGTAGCTGCGCCGGTAAATAATTTGAAATGCGTGATCCTCACTATTTCTTTTTCAGAACCTGAAAGTTAAAAGTGTCCTCAGAAAGTGTTTGTACGAGTTATCATATTCCATTTAATAAGCTGAATTATCACATTAAGTTTACAATGTTTCTGTACAATGCTGAACCAATATACATGTTGTACCAACAGTTATGTAAGAATCTATTAATTACATGTGACTGAAGGAAAAATAAATTAATTTTTTCAGCTCTTTTCACTTTATTTCAACAGAACTTAATAGAAAGGACGCGCACTACATTTGGTTAATACATGGGTAATAGGGTTTTGGATAAACTTGAAATATAAGACTTTTACAGCGAGATGTACAGACTTGATCCCCGCATAATTATGGTGACATTACACAGGTGCACCTTGCTGCAAGAAATATAATCAACTAGATCTGCATCAAATATGAGATCGTCTTGTACACGTCAGAAAGCAAGGTACAGACATATAAATATAATACAACATGCTTGTCTGTACTTTAGATATGGCGCTATTAATGTGACTAGGGCTGCATATGTGCATTATACAGGGAAGTATGTATGTCATATACAAGAGACCGGAGTGTTCCTTCCCTCAATAGCTGTCACTGCTATTTACCCAACACAGAAGCGTCACAGACACTCGAAGAAACATAAGTACCTCTACGTGTTTCTGAAGTATTTCTCATACTCCACGGGATATAATTACACTGCCAGAGCCAAGCGACCTCAAACGCATTTTATGGCCAATACACATTCTCCTACACAGTAAGTTCAGAGAAGAGCCAAAGTTTCTCATTCACATTGGAGATATCGTACTTTCTAGTATAGACCCGGAAAACAGCGTGTTGTGAGATTTCCATAACGCACAGATCTGCCAAATAAAGAACAAAAGGTCCCAAAAGATTCCTCACCAAAATTGTGACATAATTTCTTGTTCCTGCTTCACGATCCAAATCCCCATCTAAAAATAATCTCGTTTTTAACCGATTCTTTATACTACTACGTCAGATTAACTATCTCCATGGAGCACAGTTCCTATTGCGATGCCAGTGATTGTGGCGGATCAAGAACACGTTATCTTTTATGAGCACAAAGGTTCATTACTCTGTTCAGAACAGCCAACGACTCCGTCGTATCCTAAGCCATTTAAATCGAGTCCATTCATCTGCCGTTCACTTAATACCCGCTTTAATATTATCCTCCCACCTAAACTTAGGTCCCATAAATGATCTCTCTATTCAGGATTTAAAATTAAAATCTTCTATGCAGCTCTCGTCTCTCTCCATGCGTATTAACCATTTCATATTTGTTCGTTATGTTCGCAAAAATTACAATCAGTAAAGGGCATAAATCATGATGTTTCTATATATAAGCAAAAGCAGTTAAATAGCCAAACAATTTATTGTAGGTTAAAAGATTAAAATGTTAAAAAACGAGCTCGTTTTTTAACATTTTAATCTTTTAATCTACAATAAATTTTTTGGCTGTTTGACTGTTTTTGCTTATATGTATTATACACAGCCAACTGGGATAATGAATATCAAAAACAAAATTATGATGTTTCTCTTTGCGAAGTTAAAATGTTACGAAAAGGAACTGACAGAATTTTGATTTCTTGCTGTTCTTCTCTTCGCCAATCTTTAAGACTTCGTTTGCACACTTCATATTATTGTTTTATTGTCTGTTTGTTAGATCATGTTATGTACTTAAACGGGTTATTTCGAAACCCCTTTTCTTGGCGGTGGGTAAATTCCCGGAAATCCCTGAATGATACTTTAGGTCAGTGCTTCCCCACCAGGGTCCCGCAGAACACCGTTGGAGTTTCGGCGACGAATCGTGTTACAAATTAATAATTTTCAAATACCGTGAAAAGTTCCAAATAGCCAGCGAAATATCGCGGAAATTTTTGTCCACCAACTGGCAGTACAGGAGTAATCTCTCTGCGCTACCAAGCGCCTCTTTATATGGTTTTGGTCAGTTCGTATTTAACGTTAGGTTTGATTGTATTGTGTCTATGTACGTGCCGTATTGTTGCACAGCCACCTTACCCGTGGCGACAGAAACGCTCCCTGCAAAGAACTTTCTTTCGGCCCGTAAACACTTTCATACAGTGTGTAGGGGTTCATCGTAATATACGAAAACCATATTAGGGACTCCTCCATGGCAAAAATGTTGCGAAACGCTGCTGTAGATGGTAACATCTTTCCTGTCAACCATGCCATTGAAGGCGCTCCGCGATTTATACAGACCAGTGTTGCACCTAATACGTGTCAACAAAATGCACACTGTGTACAAACATTTTGATACTAACGTCACACTAATTGTTAACAACGCTACTACATGCGCCCTAAACGATACACCATCAGTCGTTCCTTTTCATAAAATCATAATTTCAATAAACAGCATTAATTTGTTTCCGACTAGTCTGGCTCTGTTATAATGGACCTTTGCAGTGAACATGTAATAATCTTAAGGCACACAAACGTAATCCACATAGCTACAGTTTAACCTTTTAAAGCCTAGCGGTAACTTTACATACGACCAGGTTTAACACTAAAAAATTCTACGTGGTGCCCACATTGCGTTTATGTGTTTTGTACGGATCTCAGAACAAACAGCAACTTTTGCCTTATAAAACATTAAGAGACTGGTTCTTATAACCGAAGTGGAGAGTGTTTACAGCGCGGTCCGCACTGAGTCCTTATATAAAACAGACACGCTTCGTCTTTAAAGGGTTAAAGTTATACGCAGCAGCAATCGACGCGATGTATCTGAGTGTACAAGACGCAATAGTTTCCTAACTGTAGGTACTGAAGTAGAAACTAAATTGCAAAACTGTGCGTGAGCCGAGAATGTAATACGGAAATTACTCTATGAGTTTACATGAATGGGATGATATTCAGAAAGTTTTAAAAATGCACCATACTCATGAAATTCTCCCTGATCCGCAATTCTTAACTAACTCCATGCCGCAGAGTCCTTCTTGAGAAGCTAAGGTTGCCTTATCTAACTAAGACATCTCCTCTAGTTTACGGAACCCCAGTTTTCATTTCCACGTTCACAAAATCCGCTACTCTTCCACATCATGTGCCACATTAATCCAACGCACGCCCTCCCAACTTATTTCTTTGAGATCCATTTTAGTATTAGCCTCCCTGCTATTCTTAGGTATTCTATCCGGTCTCTTTCCTTCATGTTTTCCCACCAACACTCTGATTCTCTTTGCTCTGTGCATGTCACACACCCCACCCCGCCCACCTCAACCTCTTTAATTTACAAACAGTAACTAAGCAAAATATGGAATCCTTCAGTGAGATTCAAGTTCTCTAACATTGGTTTGCATAGTGCGTACCTGTTGTTACTGTCGATTGTTGTTGTTGTTGTTGTTGTTGTTGTTGTTGTTGTTGTTGTTGTTGTTATTATTATTATTATTATTACATTATCTCCTTTATGCAGGGTATTCACACTTATATACCTGAAACAAATCATGTTTCTAGGGTATACAGTGTCGCAGCTATTCCACGCTTACTATTCATGGTGCATATAACGCTGTCGTCAATATTATACTCTTTTGTGCTCTACATTAGTACTTTCCGAAGTATGTGTGTTGTGCCCAATATAGTTGTCTTCTGGAGTGCCTTTATTATTATTATTATTATTATTATTATTATTTCGGAAATGCATAGAGAATTTTTTCCTGTATCTCATGGGCATAATTCACTCCAGAGAAAGCAACTTACACGCTGAATTACATTAAGTGGAGTTAGGGAGTACTTCAGAGCGTAATTCAGTGGCGGGATTTTGTGGTGACCGTGGCGAGTCTTCGGATTCCATCAGAAGAAAGAATTCCTCGAGTCCCTGAATAACTATGGATTCGCCAAGAAATAATCCGTCGCACAGACTTCTACCCTGGTGATATCAATACTAATGCTACTACTACTACTGCTGCTGCTCTTACTACTACTACTATTACTACTACTGCTGCTGCTGCTGCCACTACTGCCACTACCACCAACATCATCACCACTGTAGTTAGTTATTATAAAATTCATAATACAGTGTTCAGCGACGAGCCCTTATTAACACGTCAGTGAAACTCTGAGTTCCTTTAAGAAGGCCCAATATTTTGCTAGCTATAAAGTATAAGCATCTCAAGACGCCTCTACTAGTCACTGTTGTTTGTTGTTGCAGGGTTTCTGAACGCCAACACGGACGCCTATCTCCGCTCCCCTGCTAACTACGGCCTTATGGATCAGATAGCAGCTCTCCACTGGCTGCAAGAGAACATCGCTGTGTTCGGCGGAGACCCCACCAACGTCACCATTATTGGACATGGCACCGGCGCCGCGTGCATCAATTTTCTAATGACGTCAAGCGCCGTACCTGACGGTGAGTTACTTTAGTACTAACATCGCTATTTATGATCCACCTTCTCCATTTTTCAATTACCTTTAAGCATTTCCCATCCCTGGCTTATAGTCAAGATTTGAACTCAGGGCATACGGACGCAATAGCGTTAACCACTAAAATGCTATGATCGATTTATGTACCATATTGAAAAATATTAAAGATTAGTTTTATTATTATCCTCCCATCTGCGCCAAGGTTTTCCAACTGGTCTTTTCTCTTCACGTTTCTGCCCAAAATCTGAGGTTTTTGCTTCCCTACCCGTACTGCATGCCTCACGCTTCATGACTTACTTACCTCAACAACAGTTCGCTAACAGCAAGTTGTTTATTATTCAGTTCTCTCCGTTCTTCTTTCAACACCTCTTCCGTAGGTGTATTTTAGGAACATATTTTCCTACGTTCATCTCCTCCACTATCTCTCAGTAATCCTCCCTCTCTCTCCCTCTCTGTCTCTCTCTCTCTCTCTCTCTCTCTCTCTCTCTGTAAAATAGTAAGGACATTTCAGGGTGTTTCAACCCCTGACTTGACCCCTTCGCATGCAGTGTGTGTAGCCTGTACGTATTCAAGCTTACAAGAAGAGGAAAGAGATACAAGTAGCGCTGTTCCCCTGGGAAAGAAAACTACGGCGCAGAGATGTCGGAGATAAACAGAAATATTCAGCACTTCCGCTCTGGGTTTCGCACGTAATGTGATTCTGAAATGACCTCTGTCCACAGTGTTTCTGACCCCCAGCTCAGCAACGGACAGCGAAAACAGCTATTTCTGCGAAAATATTATAGGCTGATTATTAGGTTAAGAGTCCTATTTCAAAGGGAGTCATTACATGCCGTTGCGAAAAATTTGGAAGATAACAGTGAATGGTCAAAAGACAAGGACTCGGAAGTCGTGACTTGTGATAAAAGTCTATCATAGTCCGCCTCTGAAAAGAGCAAAAATTATGAACCGCTGCAGTAATGATAGCCTAACCCTGTTCAAAATCGAACCCCGTACTTTACGAATACAATTTCATAGAATTACTACAGAAAACGTTAAATATAGCATTATTAATCAATTAAACTGAAGCAATATTGTCCCGTCAACTACAGAATTGCCACACGGTACCGCCTTCCCGCAATTTTAAACCTGAAAGGTGGTTTAGGAAAATAAACAGCACGATGGATAAAGTTCCTTCGGCAAAAACATGACTTGAAGTTACAGAGTATCCATGTTCATGAAAACCAACTATTCAGTGAATGGAAAATGGGTACAATATGTCAACACTACACTTCAGCTTCCCAAATAATAACATTATGTATCTCAGCCCATTAAATGACAAAAGAAAATAATTGGAGATTAGATAATCACTAGACTAACACTGACAACTTTATTTTTAAAATTATAGCCATCCAAGTAATAACGTTCTAAATCTCAGCCCACTTCACGACAGCGGAAAATAGCTGGATATAAAACAATTACAAGTCTAATACGACAATTTGATTTTTAAAATTATCACCACTTCCTTATTCTTGCCCCAAGTGGCCTCTTCCGACAAAGGTAAACCCAACGTTGTTCCTGTGCTAAGTTAAGCACTACGCCATGTACGTGTAATGGGTAAGTGGAGATACAGTTCCACGCTTTCTGAACCTCAAGTGAGTGGTTAACTTCAAACTACTCGTACAGTCACATGGCTCCCAGCAAAGAATTTCCCCACCCACTGGACAAGAAGCTGGGGGCCTCAAAACCAAGTCTGGGCGACTTTTAGGCAACAGAAAAGTGTCTTATATCGGCAGGGCAGGGGGGGAGGGGAAGGGCTGGAAAGATTCCTCTATGGTTTATCTCGTACCCTAGTCACTGTGTTCTCTGAGAAGCTCGTATGCCTGGTTCATTGGCCTCTTCCCGTAGAAAACAATAACCATGAGTAATAAAAATATATGTAGGCCTATTGTTAAAGCCGATAATATCGATGAAAAAAAGAAAGATGTGGTAACTTACTTATTCAAACGGAGGTAATTCATGCAAGACATGATTTAACAAGACAGAATTTTTCCACCCCGAATTGCTGGCGGCAGCTGAAAGTCCAACTCGCTCTTCCGGCCAACCATCACCCATTTTTCAGAAAGGAAAGTTTGTGGGATGAGGTACTGAAGTTCGTTCTCTTCATCCAGTTCCTCTCTGCTGCGACTTCCTCCCAAACCCACTTTATCTCTCTCTTCGTTATCGATAATCTAATCAGAATTCTTCTCGACTCTCTCTCTGAAGATAACAGGCCACTTCTCCTTTCTTCGGACGTCTAAAACACTTACGTAGTAACTCTGAACAAAACTCCTGACTTATGCTTACTTGCAATTATGAGCATTGGACTGATGGCTTCCTTTCGCCAAAAACAAGGAAGTTGTTCTTTTATTTTCACTTGCCCATATTTCGTTACAACGGCGTGTTCCACTACTTCCCGTATAATTTACTTCGATTTGTCTGGCATCTTGAGAAGCTGGGATGGCTAAGCGATACGTTTACTAGCATACGAGCTGCACATAATAGGAATTCTCTTTTTATCCGCAGCACTGAAAATGGGTTCTTCTCTTCTCCAAAGCGTGCACACCGGCTTTTGTGTACACTCAACCTCCTGTCCAGTGGGTAAGGGGAGTAGAGCGGCCGTAGTGTGAAAATAATCACTTACCGCCCTTTACAACAGGGGATAAGGTACCCCAGAGCTACACCATCACTAAGCCATACATGGAGTTAGTAAGCATCTTACGATAACAAAAAAAACATGCAGCACCGCGGAACAGCGGTGGGTATTTGAGCTTTGCCCTGGGGTCGGGTAGGTCCCTTTGGAAGTGGCTGTGGCCCGCAGACCTTTGTCAGCGTAATTCTGTAGTTGCCCAGGTTTTCGTAACTGACTGAGCACACGTTACACTTACACATCTCTATATCATTGCCACCAGCAGGCTATAAATCATGTCAGGCTTGTTCCGTCTTCATGTGTGTTAGTGTCGCCATCCTTTTCTTGGTCGACCCACGTTTGTTCTGCTGGTTCAACTGTATCATACACTAACTTGAAAACGCGCGGATATTTCACCCTTAACAAATGTAGTATCCAACTGTATCTATGACCCACAATTTCATTTAAATTGCACATAATTAGGTCCACTCTCATTCCTTCATTTTTTGTGGTCCCACAATATACACCCTGCAACTGGCCTCAAAAATTTAATCTGCATTCTAAATTCTTCCTTCATGCTGTTTGTAAAAGCCCAGCCCTAAAAAGTGTAAAAAGTCTTGATACAGCCATTATCTTATATGCGTAATTTCAATCCTTATTACTTGCTTTAAATGTGCGTCGAATTTCTTACACATAAATAATGAAACATATATAGGCTATTATGTACGCAGCTGTTATTTATACAAGTCACACTACATCCCAAGTAGTGTAATTCTTTCACTTGTTCAGTTGCTTTTTTTTCAATAACTATTTTTGCTGTAATCTGTTCACTTCCTTAAATGCCACGACTTTTGTTTTAATGGTATGAATTTCGAATGTGCTCCATACTTCTGATTACCAACAGTAAAACCTTGTCCAGTGTCGAATATCTTCGGGGGAGAGCGCGCATGCGCGCGCGCGCGCGCGCACACACACACACACACACACACACACAAATGCGAACAGTTATTGGCAAAATTTGAATGTACACAGTCTGCGAAACTCACGTCAGCCCTGCATCCATCCAAATGAAACTAAGCCTCCTTTTGTTATTGCAGTCTAATTAGATCACATCTGAACCTATAAAGAAATCGGCAACCTGCGTAATGATCGAGCGTTGCAGAAAGGTCTTTCCTCGACACGGACTCAACACAGCCTCCCTGCACATCCAAAGGTGTCACCCACAGAGACCAAAATGTTCTAATTTATAGAGTACATACACCTGTACAAGAAGGCAGTGAAAACAGTTAATTTTCTGTCGTTTGACTGAAAGTTTAACAATTGTTTTGGCAATAAATTAAAATGTTATAGATTATCGTTGTATGAGTATATTAATTTTCTCCCTGAATACTCGAATGTCTGCTAACACGCTTATGTTTCGTGTGTTACGTGACACAGTGAAGTGTGTTAAGACAGAATGGTTAACGCTGCTTTTGTACAGTCTATTGCAGCTTGGAATAGGATCAACGAGTATGCCAGCAGCACAAATGAATGTTAGGCACGTTCAGCACGCAGCTGCGCAGTGAACGCTCACGTTAACTTGTGACGGATGCCGTACCTAGGCCGCAGAAAGATCGTCTGCACTGAGTCATTTTGCACTGCACAGCCCTTCCCATAAGAGCAACAGCAGAGCAAAGTAAAGCTGACTGTGCACGCCGTAAACATATATGGGGAGTGGAGGTACAGCTCCACCCATGCTTAACTCCGGCATTAGATGGACGTGAAGACTTTACCCTCGGGGAAACAGCCCCAGGTACCCACGGTATGGAAGACTTGATTATTCCACTGTAGTGATCTATAACAACAGAATTTGTAAGCTTCACCCTTCACGTTGTCACATGCACAAAGTTTCTCTCTATTATAGCAGCTGCTCTACAATTGGACGTACAGATTGTAAATCTGACGCCGGAATATGTAAGGAAAGTACGACTGCCAGCTAACCTATTTTCATGAAACTCGTGCTTCCAGTACAAGCTTTGTAAAGAACTCCTATACCAAATTTCGCGAAAATCCGACAAGTGGTTTAGTCGCTGCTGCTGGGTAACAGACGGACAGATGGACCTGTTCTCCAATCAAAGTGTTTTGTCACTGCGTAAAGAAGGCCTACCAGAAGGTAAAATTGTCCCTCTGCCACAAGGAAAGTCAGCTGTAAACATCGAAAATACTTATGTTTTACGTCGTAAACAAAGACAGTTCATTCGATCACCCAACTTTCTATACGCCAGACAACCGAGGCCGCACACCTACCACCAGCACTTCTCTTCGCCACGAGCCCTACTTCTGGACCCAGTCTCCTGTTCAACTAATACCGGTCACTCCTGCTTCAGGCTTATATCTAACCACACAGGTAACCTCTAAACATCGAGTCGTGTTCTATGCGTGGCCCTTTAACTCGTGTCTCTTGATGCTGTGCTTAGGCACAAGGCAACTTCATCTTCATAGTTTGCTTAGATAACAAGGAACAAAGGCGTGTACACACTTTCCGGCTCATCATTTTGCAGCACATTCGCTAGGTCTGTAAGAAGCGTATTGGCTACGTGCGGTACAAGGGACAAGCGAGACAGCTGTGTTGGTATCCAAATATGTGGACTAATTAAAGCGGTTAAACTTGAGTAGTTCATCAACAGCTCGCAAGAAGCACTGGGAACTCATGAATATTCCAATACTTCCATCACAGGGAGCCCGTCAGCTTGTTGGGGGAGGGGGGGGGGGCGAGGCGAGGGGTTTGAAACCCGAAACAAAAAGACTTGAAGATTTGATAAGAGTAAAATGGTTATATATCTTAAAATACGGCAGAAAGATGAAAAACTTCCTAGATGTGAAAAAAACACTTCTAATCTTTAACGTGGAAAACTGTTTTGAAACGGGAGACAAGTACTACGGATTCGATTGTGCTTTTAAGCAACACATGATCGTCTAGGAATATTACAGTGATGCTTGTAAGCAACACGTAATTCTTTACAAACACTACAACGATGCTTTAAGCAACGCACGATTCTCTAGAGACACTAGAGCGATGCTTTAAAGCAGTGGTCTTCAACCCGCGGCCATCCAAACGTTTTTGTGTGGCCCCCAAACAATTTTTGAATTTTGAGTGTAGAGAATTTAATTCAAATAAATAAATGTTAAATAAAATTCATTCTGAAATATTTTATATTCTGTACTAAAATTTTAAACATATTTTTTTCTTTTTTCTATACGAAATCTCGGTTAATGTCACAGTAACTGCTGCAAGACTATAGGAGGGAATGTTTGCAGAGTATTTAGTAAGCGGCGATAGACAGGTTAGTGAAAAATAAACAGTGCCGTATTTCTCACTAAAGATGAACCTTTTTTAATGCTTGTGAAATTGTTTAGACATGTCAATGAACAGTACTAAGAATAAAACTTACACTTTTAGATTCTCAGTATGCATCGTTTTTATAATTGAACATGAATCCCAATGAGTTGGCACAGCTTCTGCATTCTTTTTCTAGAAATATTCTTGTGGGAATAAGTAAAGGATAATAAAAATAAATCATAAACCATAAATAAACAAATAAAATAAAACTATCCTATGTTATGTTTGCGTACAGAAATATTAGTGGGCATGTCCTGCAACGAAATACGTATTTTACTTTGTAAAACGTGAATGCGGCCCCCGAATCTTTCTACCATTAAAATGTGGCCCTGAGCAATTAAAGGTTGAAGACCCCTGCTTTAAAGCAACACATGACTCTCTAGAAGCACTACAGGGGTGCTTTTAAGCAACATATGATTCTCTAGGAAACCTACACTGACTTTGTTAAGCAACATATATTCTGTAGAAACACTACAGCACTACCACTCCTGACGGATGGAAACCGTAACTGGGTTCCATGAGCGCCTGTTAACTTCTCAAGAAGGATTTCCGGCCATAGGGTTAGTATGTTAGTCTGAACATTCTGACATTCGACGCTATGTAATCTGAGCTAGTGAAGGCGGCGTCAACAATCCCAGAATGAACAAAACTAAATTATCAGCGCTCCCTGCAGGCAGAATAGTCGCTACGTGGCAGTGAAACGGCAATATCGAACTGCACGTTTTTCCTTCTGTCTGTCCGCAGTCAGGGATGCAACCGCTGCGTGTAGGTGAGTGTCTCTCCAGGACGTGACGAGGTTGCTACATTAAGACGGGTGTGACTGCTTCATCACCTCTCGGCCCGTGCAACAAAGGCACAAGGCACAGTGTCAAGTTGCTATTTGTGTTTTCAGCCTTCTAGAGCAGTGCTTGCTGCCCAAGGTTTTTGTGTTCGTGGCACACTTGGGATATTCGTATTATTCCACTGCACACTAGCATTAGGATATTGAAATAATGTCTACAATAAGACTATAGCTACTTTGAAGTAATGTCATACACTTCGTATAACACATTTCGTGTGAATTAATTAATGGGTATTGGAGTGATTCATACCCTGGCTACCATTGCTACCATTGTTACCGGTTGTGTGTTTTCTGTAAGGTGCAAGCTTTTACACGCCGGGTGCCATGGCAATCATTAATACTAGGTAGTGTGCCCCCCCTGGGGTACGCGCTCTTGCCGAAGGAACACTTTTAGGCGTGTTCGCATGGTTTCAGAACGCTACTATCACCTTCGTCCTGTCCTTCTCTCTCTACCTGGAAAGACTCGGCCCCCACTGGCCGGATATTCATGAACTACTGGGGATTTTATTTAAATTCCTCGAGAAAATGAAATTTCTATTAAAATCAGATAAAAATATCAGATGTTTTATACGAAGACTTGAGTACATTAATAACATCTCACTGAATTCTTTCCGAAATGAGAAACGTTTCAAACAAGTTGTACATTTAATGTTGTACATTTTCCGTGCAGTTAACTATTATGCAAATTTATTAAAAAACAACTACTGCACCATTACATTTGTATACTCTCCAACATGTTTCGGCCGTAACTATTCGGCCATCATCAGGGAGAATATTTTTTCTTGACAAAGCAGCATATGGTGGTACATTAGTACTTATCAATATCTACATTCACATTAATATCTATATTCACAATCACTGTCGTATGTTAAAAGTTAATGCTAAAATTGTTGTTGGTATACATAAAACGCGGTTAAAATCTATTAAAATCTGTCTTCAAACATCCTGTCGTCAGTATGTGGGGAGAACCCAGATTCTATTCATGTGAATTATTAAGGAAAGTAAGAAGTGCAATAATAGAATTTAATATTTATTCCTTATATCAAGGAATACTAAACGTAGTTTGTAGATAGGTATGAATGTCCCTATAAACTGTGTACGCAATATTGTCTGTAAGTCAGAAATTACCAAATATTTCAACGAGCTGAAACTTTGAAGTTATGCATGAGCGATAACTCTAACATAAATAAAATTGGTGGAGGCAAATAAATAAAAAAGTTTTCTAAGAAATATAACAACAAATCCTAATAACAGAATTAACGTTATGGCCCTAAAATTATTATTAATTACTGGTTCCAATTTTCGAACATAATTTTTTTCTTACGCTTTAATTAATTGACAAATTCTACCCAGTTAGGAGTAATAATGTGACATCGATAATGAATGAATTTTTAATTTGCATATTTAATACACACAGACATACATAGGGGAGTCTATAATTATACATATATAACATTACACACACAGGCCTACAAATATATATATATATATTATATTATGTAACAAGGAATGCAGACACAGCATTCATGAAGTTCCGACCGACAACAGCAACATATCAACAGTGGACATAGCATTATTTTCTGTTATTGTTCTAATGCATGCAGCATGTTATTTGAAACCGTTTGAAACATGTTACAGATATTATGAACTGAAATTCCATTACTGGTCTAATTAAAAATATAAAAATGTATAAAATAATAAAATTATTTGACTCAGCAATTTGTGGTCTCGGGGGCTGGCGATTATAGCACTGTAATTACGAACGCGATTATTTAAACCTCTGTAATTAAGTGCACCGCTAGATGGTAAGCTGGTATTTATTAAATAAATTTAATTTTAATTTTACCGCGCATAATACAGCACCAGCAGGTCTAATTCGCTTCCCAGAATATGACGATTTCTGCACCCATTCAGTGTCGGATTCACAGCAACACGTCCCTTATGAGCATCTTAGTCCTTCTAACGTTATACAGAACAGCCACGAAGCTTCAGATCCAAAACTCCTAACCGATAATTCTATAAAATAATCTCAGAATTTCATATTAACCTTTTAAAGCCCAGCGGTAACTTCACATACCTCCAGGTTTAACATTAAAAAATTCTACGTGGTACCCACATTGCGTTTGTGTGTTTTGTACGGATCTCAGAACAAACAGCAACTTTTGCCTTATAAAACATTAAGAAATTGGTTTTTATAACCGAAGTGGAGAGTGTTTACAGCGCGGTACGCACCGAGTCCTTATATAAAACAGATACGCTTCGTCTTTAAAGGGTTAATTAGTGTTCTCCTTAGGATCCGTGTTGGAACAGTTTTGAGTAATTATGTTTCACTTCTAGGAGTGAGGGGTTCTCCTTCCGCTGTAACCACGGATCGAAGAACTCAGCAAAATAAATTCTGACGGGTCCAGCCCTTTATTTCTTTCCACTTCTATAAAACCTGCAACTTTCATAACTCTGGGGGCTGGAATGAAGTAGTTGATACAGTGAACAGATGTACATAAAGGAGATCAGCCTATTATGACGTGCTGCTTACGGAAGTGCTGCCAGCACTCAAACTCCAGTGCGGTTGAGAAGAATGTCTTTAGAACAAGATTCAATTAATAATTTAATTACTCACTCATTCAAAGAGGCTAGCAGTTCCCAGAAAATTACAACCTAAAAAACCAATGATAACTTAGAAGGCATCGAACAGCTTACACAAACTAAAATTCGGGAAAAATCTTTAACATGTGGTACACAACATGAGTTTTACTTGCCTTCCAACTCTGCAGGGACTTTGAACAAGGATTGCTTCTTAACAATTTCGCTTACAAGCTACTGGGATTAGCACTTGAAATAATGAAGCAAATTCCATCAAACTCAGAAACAAATTTAATCAAAAGGCCTCCAAATGCCGCTATATGTTTCAATCACCTCTTCTTAGGAATACTGAAATAGCAGCGCCAATGAAACGAGAGTTTGTAGTATTTTTCTGTGATTAGAGATTTTCTAAATTTTGTACGATTTTCCTTCATTAAAAACCATGAATTCATTTAGGCAGCGCCTTCAGTTATTTGAGTCTGAACTCAAAGATACTCTTCCGCTAATTTCCAAACTGCAGCTCTCAATGTTAACTAAGCATCTGTCACAGTCACGATGATGCACGTCTTTAAAATAGCACAAATATATGCATCCCGTTAGCACATTTAAAATCTGCCGTCATTCATTTTCTCAGTTTCAGAATTTACACAACGACAAATTCAGAATTCCAGAACGTAGCATTCCTAATTCGCATTCAGACTGTGCCGGGTTCGAATCTAAACCCTCAAACCGGTTATCCTGGCTGAGATGTTCGATGGATCAAAACGTAATGCGCAAATTCCAACGCTACGCATTTCAGACAACTCATACTAGTCCTCTGAACTGCGTGTTTCAGCGCCGTGAATGTCACAAATCGCCAATAATTGGCCACAACAATCAAATTCAGATTTATTCAACGCATAATCTCTAAAAATTTATTTCAATACCATCCTACAGACCCATTCTTCTCCCAAGAATATTGCACCAGACTTCTGTATATGTTTTATTATGCCCATACGAGCTACATGGTGAGGCGGCATGGGCCCAATCTTCTATCTGCCTAACATTCATCGCACGCCTGCAAAAATCACGACCTTTATCGTTACGTAATGTCCCCAGTTTGATAGGGCACTGCATAACATAATGTTTTATATGTCATAATTAACCTATGGCAGTGTCATTTAGCGCCACACAACTATGCGTGCCACCTATACCGTCACGTTTAAGTTACTTGCTGAGACAAGCTAACCAGAACTTTGCCGAATACAAATGTAATTTTCATTACCGTTTCTACGTGTCTTGTGAGCACAAGCACAAACCTACGGATTTAAATTTTCGCCTACCCGCCTACTGGTCATAGTCAATATTTAATATTATTACACATGACGGAGACAGAGTTTTCTCACGTAACGAAGTTGCCAATGTATATTATTTTACACCGTCGGCGGTACAGAAGTGAAAACATTACGGAGAACTGGTGCAATGATAGTGACACAGAAAAACCGAAGCACTTGGAGTGCGACAATGCCCACCAGAAATCCCACGGGGAGTAATCACGAATGGAACCGGGCCCTCTGCGATTACAGACGGCGATTAACAACCTCAGCGTGAAGCTGACCTCTCAACTCCATCTAGCAGAGAAGCGAAGAATGACAGGGGCTATGTTTCCACGCCCCCACATGCCTTCATGTCGTATGGAGGGATACCTTTACCTCTACAACTTTTTCCAGACTGTCAATAAATCTACGACATTTTAATAATATGCCGAAACAAACGAGAACAAATCACTCTTGAGTCACCGACCGCTGGGCATATGTTCCCACGTCAAAACTTCCGGCTGGTGTTATGAGACAATAGTTACACTTCATTCATCCTCTTGTCCAAGGATGGACATAGCGACAGATATGGGTAGAAGAGGGTAGATGCCGTCTACTCAGTTTTATGGTTCTTTTTAAAGCCAGCGTCTAAAGCCGTTCCCAGCAATGAGACTTCAGACTTGATCAACGACGCACTTTTCTTTAACCTGCACTGTAATAATTTTCTTTATAGTATGTGTTCATCCCTCCCAGAGGACTTTAACTGAAGCTTGAGGGGGTGCGTAGTTCCCAAAAGCCATTCCCACTCCCCCCCCCGATGAGCTCCAAACTACCAAACTCTCGACAACCATTCACAGCTCAGATGCAGCGTGATGTGATACGAGGTAAGAAAAACTGCTGTGCACGGGAAAACGTGCAAAATTCCTTATGTTTATTATATTTCAGTTTCAACAACAAAACGTCAAGATGCGGATGAACGTTATGGCACGTAACTTCTGTGATGCTAACAGCAGCGATTACAAACCCACCAGCAACTGAATGTCCAGCCACGATTATTGAATGACGCTGTATAGCCTTCGATACTGACAGGGTCCGTAAACAATCTATAGAGAACAAAGGCCGAAAGTTGTATCAGTTAAGGCCTTCATAAACTGCCCACCGCAAACATTTGTCTGTTACATTAAGACTTGCTACCTAACAGGCGAAGCTTGACAAATTTATACTTCAGAATTAGTTTTATTCGACAGAGGAGAAAAATGAAGGGATCTCTATTCTAAAGAACGCGTGACTAATAGTGATTTTTAATCCGCGTTAATTCAGACAAACACCTTAAATAAAGGCCCAATTCGTTCGTGGGAGACGTTCTTGAACTCTAAAGCAGCTGACGCTACTTGCATATAAACTCTCGAAAGAATAAAACAAACATTTAAAAATGCGTTCTTGTTAAACAGTCAATATAAGAGAGCAGTTCATTTTTAAAAGAGTATTTAAACGTGTTTCTAAAAGAATGTATTATCTCCAAGCTTTAGTGTAGAATTCCCACACTAAACGTAACGTAAAATTAAAATCGGGTTTGGAGGTAGAACGTATGACTGATTAAATATTAGATTATTTAAAGACGCTATTTTAACTTCAAGGAGGACAGGAATATCCTACATACAATGATAAAGAGGGAGGCTAACTGGATTGGTCATATCTTGCTTAGGAACTGCCTTCTAAAACAGTCACTGAGGGAAAAAAAGAGGGAAGCGTATAAGTGACAAGAAAACGAAGAAGAAGACGTAAACAGCTACTAGATGGCCTTAAATAAACGAGAGGACGCTGGAAATTGAAAAAGAAAGCACTAACTCGCAATCTGTTGAGAACTCGCTTTGGAAGAACTTACGGACCTGTCGTAGGACAGACTACAGATTGAATGAATGAATGAATAAATAAATAAATAAATAAATAAATAAATGATTTTAACTTCCACGTTATACGACACTGAGTAGTAGTAAACCAGTTATGTGAATCGGGTGGTAAACGTGGGTGAACGTTCGTGTTACGCGCATGCGTGTTGTAGCTGTATGTCGTACGTAAATTCGAAAAGGATGTCTGGTACTCCAACAGTTTGTTTATTCCTTGGGAATACTAAATTTAAGCTATCAGCCGTAGCAACTTACCCTCGACAGGTAGGTTCACAGTTTCACACAGCCGCAACTGTCAGTTTTCTGCAACCTGTTTGTAAAAGACAAAAACGTTAATTTCCTTACGGACAATTTCAAATAATTCCTTTATTTAAATAAATCAATGGAATCTAATTATAAATATGAACTCCGCGTAAGACAGCACAGTAGACGAATATCATATTTATCATATTTGTAAGCAACAAACTACGTACATGACCCCATGAAGAAGAGTTACGTAAATTAACATCATATTAACATTAACAACATATCGTACAGTAACTTACCTCTTGTCATCGACACAGGATGTTTTGAATAGCACTTGACAGCTACAGCCATAATGGAAATATTTTAACAGCATACTCACTTTAAACGTTTTAACATTTATTATTCCACTATTTGGAATAAAATAAACATTAATTTTAAAATAAAACACGATAACCACTCTTTGTAAAGGGAAGGCCTCTTCCTAAAAATTAATCCCCTTTGCACGTTTTGTATGACTACCTGATGATGGCCATGTGAATTGGCCGGAACATGTTGTAGTATAAATGTAAGGAATAGATTACTTTCTTCTACTGAGTTTTGTCTTATTCGGATTTTATATTTACAATTCGATTGATCAACACAACCATATAAGTGTATCTAAATTAAAGCAAAGAATACTGCGTCTTTAACTACACGAACAACTGCAGGCAGCAGAATCTTTCTTGAAAAGCAGTTATTTTCTCTGCTGGTCAATAGATTTCCCATCTTCTGTCAAAACTGAAACACCTGTTTTTGTAATGAACCAGCTGAATTCAATCCACACCTTCACATCCTACTTCTATAAGGTACACTTTATTATTGTTGTTATTATTATTGTTACTATTATTATCATCATCATCATCTCCTTTATGCAGGGTACTCACACTTATATGCCTGAAACAATGTTTCTAGGGTATACAGTGTCGCAGCTATTCCGCGCGTACTATTAATGGTGCATATAGCGCTGTCTTCAATATTATACTCCTTTGTGCTTCTACATTAGCACTTTCCACAGTATGTGTGCTGTGCCCAATATAGCTGTTTTCTGTAGCTCCTTGGTATCGCTGATATAGTGCTTTCCTGGTGGTGGTATTATTATTATTATTATTATTATTATTATTATTATTATTATTATTATTATTATTATGTGCATCAAATGCACCAAACGCTCTCTACCAACTGGGGTCTCCCAACAATAATTTATAGGCATTTCCCAACTAGACATGCAACACGTTACCCGAGATTATTCTGATGTAGGTGATAAAACTTCGAATGTTGCCAGACTTGCGTCATTTCATTTTTTAGAAAATCTTCCGTACGCCTAAAAAAATAAGCAGCCCCACAGTATATGTTTAATTATGCTTACCCCAGTCCTCTCTGCTTATTGTAATTACTTCCTTATTAGCAACACCACACGTCCTTCTGTATCCCATTTTATCAATAATAGATTATCTCTGTAGAAACCTCGTGTTTTTCTCCACAATGTCCCATTAAGACTATTCTTTGTTCTCGGATATTTCGGAGGCTCTTTCATTAATAACAAAACCTCTTTGTGTTTCTGACACTCTCAATAATAATCGCCCTTAAATTGATTGCCCTGATACAGCCTAGTGCTGCGGCACTGCCAACTTTAAAACTGCAGTACATTCACGTTCTGAATTGCGTTTGATCTGAATACAAAACCATGTCAGAGAAACTGATCTCGGAGAGCTGACTGCATAGGTGTATTATTCGTGTATTCACGATATTCTGTCTTGGAAGAACATAGCCTCAATTAATGCGTTACGACTTTGTGTCTACTTGAAACGCGTGTACGTATGTACATGTTTCTAAAAAGACTGTTATTTTTAATTCTCTACGTCTACAAAATATTTTAGGGTGCGGACACACCGAAACACACCAGTACCAGAAAAGACAGAAAATGCAGCCAACCCCCGTCAGAATGATTCAACATAAGCTGACCGATACAGCATTTGTCACCCACCACAGACGTGTATGTGACAGCAATAACTGTAACAGTCACATAATACAACAAATGTCAGAAAACCATAATTCAGGGTTTTCTCACACTTGTACCCGGATTTGTTCCAAGATCAGAATAAACTGGCATTTTATTGCATAATTCACTGTATGATTAAATACTATTACGATTCTAGTCCTCTGAAATATTATGCTGCTTTGAGCAGTATATATTTACTGACGTCTCGGAAGCGCGTAATTTCTTCATAATCAAGGACCAGGATTCTTTTAGACTGCTAGACCCTGAATACTGACGCAGTACGCTCCTCCGAAACGTCTGTCACTATTCACCATGCGAGACCTGAGGTTCTCGCACCGCTTGAATGAAGATCAAGTCTTCTGGTATGTTGCGCCGTGTATCTCAAATCTCACCACAACAGCCACCTTTAAATCCCAGCTCATTCCTGATATCTTCCCACGCCTTCTGCATAATGTCCGCATTGATATGCTTTCTGTCTTTTGCATCATACAGGAACCATTCATCCTGCACACTCAGTGTCCAAACCGGACACATTTCCTCTTCAGCTGCAACCCTGACTTGCAAAGAATGGCACATGTGGCATCAAGCTCCCAGTAAAACAACAGAAAATTTGTCGTGTCTGGCCGTGGCTTATGTAGTTCGATCACCGGCATTTAAATCGGTTGTCAGGCTCCCAAGCAGCCACACTGGTGTGGCTTGGTCTGTTTCGGTGTCCGCATTCTTAACGCTCCACTATTTTCCTGTAAAGGGGGCCACTGTCCTACTGTTTGCATCAATGATAATTTATTGCATGAATGGATATCTTCTCAAAAGTTCTCAGAAGATACATTTTATTTTATCTAATCCTTTCTGTCATCAAATATTCACAGTTTTCAACTACAATCTAGCTGATTTAACCCTTTAAAGACGAAGCGTATCTGTTTTAGATAAGGACTCAGTGCGTACCGCGCTGTAAACACTCTCCACCTCGGTTATAAAAACCAGTCTCTTAATGTTTTATAAGGCAAAAGTTGCTGTTTGTTCTGAGATCCGTAAAAAACACATAAACGCAATGTGGGCACCACGCAGAATTTTTTAGTGTTAAACCTGGTAGTATGTAAAGTTACCGCTAGGCTTTAAAAGGTTAAGTGAATTAAATCGTACTGTCACCTATAAAATTATAGTCGAGTGTTCCATTATTCCAGACCGTGTGTGCGAAGTACAAATCCTGATGCACTTCTCTTCGGAACTTCTCTCTGCAAGTTTGTCAATCGTGTGTTTCCTTGAGTTTCCTGCTTAGTTCTGTTTCAATGGTTATGTCATTACCTAAACACGGGCAACATAAAATAAACAAAATTGAAAGAGGGATATATCCGAGAAGTCGTGATCATGCTGAAATTTTTCCACTACAGCTTCAGTAGTTACAAACAGAGGATTCAACGCCGGACCACCTCGTAAGCCCAGCACAGCAAATAATTACACCAGGCTGCGTGGAAATATTACCCTGAATCGTGCGACGCGACTTCCACCATTCGTGCAAGTGCTGGACTCACCTAACCACTGTAGCATGTACACATCCCCGTTAGTACAACCGAACCTCCCAGTCTCGATCCATAGCGAAGGAGCATGCACTAGAATAATGTAGCCTACATCGATTTCAGATAAAACCCAAAATGTGACATTGTAATGCAACGCACGAAGTGAGCATGCCCAAAATGGCACTAAATTTCCACTGAAGCATGCTGGCCATACAAAGCGCGAGTGATTTTGAAATTCTTGTTATTTTAATTTGGGTTTATACCATTAATTACTCCTGTGGTTAACACCGCATATTCTTTTAGATGGTAACAGTTTTCAAGGACTTGTCGTCGAAGATTAAAACGATCTGCATATATATTTACAGACATATTATTATCCTAATCTAAAATATGTAAAGGAAATGAGAAATATTATTCTCTATTAAAATACTGAGACATCGCTGTAATACAATTTTTCAGTCGTACACTGTGAGAACGCTACCACACTCAAGAGCCTCTCGAAATTTTACCATTTGCAAGACATAGTAAGATCTGTAGACAAGCTTCGCCAGTAGTCTCACAGGTCTGCCTTCAAATATTATAACATATCGTCTCAATTTCTTCAAATATCTGGTAGGTGTCCAGTTACCCAAAATCCTTAAAGAACAGTAACTACATCTACACTGTACAAAGTTAGCAATGTACACGGGAGATCATATCTTTCCAAATAGTTTCACAAAATCATAAAGAAATGCATCAAATACGAAAATACACGTTTGTTTACAGAAACACAGCTCAGTTTCTATAAAGAAGGCCTGCTTACTTAATGTAAGGCACACATGTCAACGGTAACGACTTATTAATCATTACAGCTACTTTTCTCATTTGCTGTTGACTCAAACCGGAAACTTTGTGTTGACAGCATCTATCTAGTGTGTGTGTGTATGTGTGTGTGTGTGTGTGTGTGTGAGAGAGAGAGAGAGAGAACAGTGTCTATGAAGTGCAACTGACTATTCATGTGAAGAGGCAGTGTGTGTTGACAGTATGTAGTGCGACAGACTGTGGATGTTAACGGGCAGTCTATCTTGACACTGTCTAGTGCGACAGACTGTGGGTGTGAACGGGCACTATATGTTGACACTGTCTAGTGCGACAGACTGCGCACGTGAAAGGCGGTGTACCGTGACACTAACTAGTGCGACAGACTGTGGGTGTGAACGGGCAGTGTGAGTTAATAGCATGTCTCTAGCTGGGGCAGAATTGGCATGTGGCAGACAGGAGAAACCCGCAAACCTCAAACTCAGTCGATTTACTGAGACAGTGCTGAAACGTGAGTGGGCACATCTCTGTTCCTGCTACATCACAGCCTACTGGATCCTAAAAAATGCAACCGCAGTACAACCAACACTCCCAGCTAAAGCTTCACAGACAACAGAAAAAAAACTTCTTTCCCTCTTCCAGAACATAACCAGCCCATTCATGAAAAAATGTAATAGTGTTTATTTAAATATATACGAAACAGGTTATAAAATATATTCTACAAGAAAATTCGTGAAAGCAACAGACGCGACAATCTTTTTCATTTCCATTTCAGTATTCTAAAACATAGAGTAGCGTTGGGCAGTGTATAAGCTGTACGCTTTAAGTAACAGTCTCACCTAAGGCAAATTCATGTAACACGTAAAAACACGTATAAAAAGAAACACTGACATATATTACACATTGTGACAATCTGATTGAAGGATCGCCAAAATAAAAACACGTGCAATAATCCAAGATACATGAAATTAGAAATTCTAATGAATACGTAGTAAAAGGGCGCTATTTAAAACCTGAAAAGGAAGTAAAAACTGCTGTTGAAAATACTCCTGTTTCAATTATAGCTGTTACTTTCAACATAAGTTGGCGTAATAGATATGTATACCAAAATTAATTTCATATGACTGGCCAGCTACTGGCAAACACACTAGCTAAACAATAAAATATAAAAGCAATTAACATGACGACTAACAAAGATATTTTAACATTTTTACTCTAACTTTAAATTTTTTACAAATAAGAAAAAACACAAAAACTACTGTATTATACATTTTTATATTTACATCCCAAATTTTGTTCACATATTACAAGACATTATCATTAGCTGAATATTTCCTACGCATTTTAACGTACTTATATTCGGCTTCAGGATGAGTTCTATAGAAAACTGGAACATCCACTCTCCTTATCTTTTAACACATATGGTGTGTTGAGTGAAACACCCTCTTATTCATTATCCTAACTGTGTATTTTTAGGTGGCTCTGTGCAGCCCAATCCTCCTTGAGAAATTAATGGTTGCTCATATTTTCAAGAATTGCTACTGATTCACCATAAACCACCAGCGAAACCTATTCCTGAACCAGATATATTCACTCCACACATTACATCCAATTATTGTAAGATTCAAAATATTGTTCTTCCTTCTGCAACTAGGTCTTCCAAGTGCCTGCTTCATTCAAGATTTTCGACTAAAAGTTTACATTCAAACCATCTCAATCATGCGCGCTACATGTTCGACATTCTTTACCCCACTTCACTTGACAGCATTAATAATATTTCGCAAATAAATACTGACCTATTATAAAGCAACGCTACATTTCCCCCAAACAAACAAACAAACAAACAAACAAACAAAGCAAATAACAATAATTTTCTTTTGCTCTTAAAGGCCCTTTCGAAAGCATGGACGAAAATAAATATGTCTGCATCTACAGGGAATCTGATCCCAATTTGCCAGCTCATTTTGATAAAAATATACAAGAATTTTGTCAGCCTTTGTAATATCAGCTTTCACATGACTGCACGTAATACATCTGCATATACAAATATCGAAACCAATAAAAACAGCGCCCGAAGTGACGTATTAAACAGGAGTATTTAGTTCAACAACAACGCAGAGTAAAAGCGTCTAACCGGAACTGTTTTCCGGATAATACCTGCAGTCTGAAATGGATTAATGAGACTTCGCGCGCCGAAGGTAGGCAGATTACTTCTTCCTAGTTGGCAATTAATCCGTGAGGCACTTGAAGTGTCTCTCCTACGTCAGAAAGGAAACACAGCACTTGCTAAACTGTGATTCTTCATGTGAGATAGCACCGTACAACAAAGACCAAAAACTTTTAATTGGCATGAAAACAAATGGCTTCCCTGAAAGACGTTTCTTCAAAAACACAAATTTTGCGACAAGTATAAAATACAGTCACACAAGACTTAACTTACCTTTGCTACTGCAATTGTAATTTACATCTAAAATTGGTAAATTACACTGGCAAAGAAATAACTATTTAAACGAGCCTATCTTTATAAAACATGAACATCGAGTGGCGCACTTGTTGACTGGCCTACATCTTAATATGCTTTCAAACACATTCCCGCCCTTTCCGGTAACTCACACCACAACAGTTTCCCTAAAACGATCCATTCTTTCAAGGAACTTAACCATATATTCTTATATGTGGGCTCTACTTCAAACAGCTCACAAATCCATTATTAGCTCTTTCTGTCACTGACAAGTCATTATTACTTTATTATTTATTTTCTGTACGTTTATTACCATCGCAGACAGCTTAATAAAATAAGTCATTTCGCAAAAATGTAGCAGTTTCGTTTACAAGGGAGAAGACAAAATGCAGTACACAGTATTATCAAATCGTTGTGAACGTGCAATTCAATTCGTAGAAAAGTTAGTTTCCTCTTACTCTCACTTGTTTTCGATCGACGACAGACTGAAATAAGTATGAAAATTAGAAAAAGTGTTACTGTCAATATCATGAAATTAAGAGGAAGGAAGAAAGGAGAGAAAAAAACGAATAAAAATAAGGCAACGCTAAAGAGGAGAGAAGAAGAGGGAAACAGAAGGGCACGAAGGGTGAGAAGAAGACAGATGACCACCTAATACCCTCTAATTGGCTCTCGATTTTCGGTTAGCTTTGGGGCGATGTAGGTCCATACCTTGGTGGTCAGTGAATCATGTGGCCGTCATTATTCTACTGTAAAACCTACATATCGGGGCATCAGATGTACACAAATTACAAATACAATAAAGAAAGCGTAATTCATATTAATTGTATAAATATTAGGAATAAAAATACGCACAAATGTTACTATATGCTATATGGCAATTGATCTGAGACTAAAATCAGAGTAAACCAAATGGTCAACTCTTCTTACCAGAATAAAGCTCATATTCATAAACCACCGAAACGATCCGAATTAAGTTTATGTGCAAATTAAGATCGCGTTCATTTTCAGCAGTTATTCAGTTCGGAATTTTGCCTTCTCAGTCTTCGGTCACTTCATCTAGAAATCAGAACAAATACCAATATATTTTACCTGTGTGAAGCTTGGCTTCTCGCAATATTTCCCGAAGCTTTAGCACTGTTCATTCTGCCCAGTCACGTCCACTTACAGCCTAGATACTTAAGATCAGTTTCAAAACTTTAATGCTGCTCTGTTACATCCCTGGCATTTTTCAGGTCTGCTGTTCCACCGAGCCGTCTTGATGAGCGGTTCAGGGCTCAGTCCTTGGGCGTTGGTAGAGAACCCGGCTCGTTATGCCCAGCAAGTAGCTCGCCACGCCAACTGTTCGCCAGATCTACCGCAGCCACACCTGCTCAAATGCCTACGTGAACGACCACTGGACGCACTACTGGCCACTCCTATAGGGGCACCAGAATTCTCATCAGCTTTCGGACCCTCAATCGACGGCGTCGTTATTGACAACGGGGAACCCCCAAGCGGTGGCGGTAGTGGACCCAGTGGTAACGCAGATATTTCCTCGAGATATGGGGACTACGTTGGTGGGAGTGGGAGTCCCGGTAGTTCTAGCAGTTCAGGCTCCAGTGGTAATTCTGATATCAACACTTTGAACAGTGTCCTCTTGAGAAAGTCTGTTGTCTCGAAGCTTTCAAGGTACGACCTGCTGCTTGGTGTTGTTAAGGCAGAGGCGTACTTTGCTTTTTCTGGGGAGGATGTTCAATATGGGATCGAAGCGGACAGGCGTTCCAGGATATTGAGGACATTTGTAAGGAATACATACCGGTACCATCTGTCGGAGATTCTCGCAACTATTGTGAACGAATACACCGACTGGGAAAGGCCAGTGCAGCATCCAATTAATATCAGAGACGAAACACTGGAAGCTCTAAGCGATGCCCAAGTAGTGGCTCCCGTCGTCCATACGGCGGACCTGCATTCCGCTGCGAGAAGAAACTCCTACCTCTACGTCTTCGACTACCAGACCAAGTTCGGAGACTATCCACAGGTAAGAACGCTCAGATTCTCTGTTATACTCCCAGCTATCAATGTTACACTTTGTTATTTACAAATTAACAGTTTCCGGCTACGTCAAACGCTTTTCTTGGATGCGTGGACGAGACAGGGTTGTGCTACTGTGCGTTCGTCCGTTTATTACATCACAGAAATAACATAGTTTCGATCAAACTGATAGATAAAATGCTCAAGTATCCGTTCTTCTGGGACTTGACGCTGGGTAACTGGTTCCCAATTACCCAGTGACGAGGCGTCATGTCACAGAAGAACGGATAATCGAGCATTTGTACTGGAGTTAGAGGGCCCAAAGTTGTCATGAATAAGTAAATGCTTAACGTTATTCCGATGAAGCGTTTGATCTTCGAGTTTGTAGGGTTTTGCAGTGGTGTAGCTGAGGGAGCCGTTTTCTGGGACATGACGCCGCATCACGGGGTAAATGAGAATCGTAGTCGTAACAGCAGTAGTAGCAGTAGCAGAAATTATTACAACACTGACGTTGTTTACGGCAGTAATGTGTTTGACCTAGTCTTTTTAATGTTCGTGACCACTTTTGCCTAACACCCTTCGGATATTTATATCGTTCTGACATTTAAAATTTATACACAATACTGCGCATATCTCTACTAAAAATTTGCCTCACTGGATTACACCATCTTATATGACTCTCGGTCTATGCCTGGTCTTGTGTGTACCAGAGCACCGAAGTGCAAAGGACAGCATGTGGCTTCATCAGAATATCTACATTTTACCGCTGACTGTCTAGTGTTTTCGCCGTTTAAAACCCAACTGTAACTACATGCACAAGCTGCTCTGAAATCCATTAACTCTGCATTTTGCCCACACACTTTGTGTATGTGTTGCGTGTGACTCTCAAATACTGATTATTTTCCCAAACAGTATTAACCGTTAGGTATCATTCTCACACTAAACACCGATTACTTCCCTAGACAGTACTAACTGTGTTTTCTTTGGGGTAGAAACTAAATTTTTACATACAATTTGAATGAATTTCATTCTTCAATATTAAAGGCATTCTTATACTGGGGAAAATATTGCTTTTACAGACATTTTAAGAAGAAACCAACTATTATTAGAGAAATTTTTCTTTCTAGTGAAAGTCCGTAAAGGCTCAATTAAATGTAATATGCTCAACTAAAGCCTGTTAAAGATAATTTCCAGTCGTAATCCAAGAACTTTTGGAAATACGTGTGTTCATTCAAGAAAACTCTAACACCACTATTCGGCTCACATATACTTCTAACTTTAGCCCATCTCAGCAGTACTTCCCTACCTTAAGGAGTCAAAAGGCAATTGTTCGTACTTGCAGAAAAGTAATCAGTGTTTCGAACTTGAACCAAAGCACTCTAGCGAAAGAGAGAAGGATTTAAATCACGACAGAAGGATGTTAGATTACGTTCAAAGCAAGAACTTGCAGTGAAATACCTACGTGGGTTTCACGTGTTTCATAAAACAGAAGTCCCCGTTCTTCGTCCGGGATATGGCTACTTCATTTTACAGCACCACAGTTTACAGCAGCTAAAGCTTTAGAGCAGAAATAGCATTCAAATAAAGACGTTAAAGTTTACGTGAACAGCTAATTTTAAAAAGTACTGAGAAATGGAATTCGAATCACGCTCAGAAACACATCACATTAACAGCCGTAGCCACTGATTGCAGTAGAAATCAGCGAACAGGCAGAAACTTGGGTAATATCTCGATTAGGACATGATCGCCTCCTTCCAAATCCTTTCTAAGTCAGTCTACTATTCGACGCTATAGTCTGAGGTCCTGTTAGCGGCATAAAATAAAGCATAAAAAAGGCACGAAATGAGATAAAATTTTAATTTTTATTCGTAGGCCTATGCTACATGCAAATCCTCTCACTTTCCGGATTCACCATAAGAATCTAACGAAAATAATAGAACCACGTAAGAAATCAAAAGGGTACTGGACACCCCTGCTTGTCAGAAACACCAAGCAAAGGAAGGATACAGGTACCAGGTCTGAGAAATACACGACGTCAGATCCACGCCGACATGATCAACATAGAACTATCACTAGCAAACAGTAGTGCAAAACTCTAGGAAACTTGATTCCCTTCACAGTCTTCTGAAACTTACCGCCCACGAACAAATGTACATCTGCTTCATCCGACAAGGACAAGAACAGAAACGGTAACAGTGACCTAAGAATCCAAACTGTAATCTGAAGCTTTTCTAATGAATTTTTCAACAGCAATGGAAAAGAAATAAATTACAGAGCTAAAAACATTTGCAGATTCCTGTCTGCTGGCGTTACGTACTTATCTACCAAACTACACGGCGTCACCTTCCAACAAACAGTAATGTCCTTACTCAGAGCAGCCAGAATTTCAAATATGGCCTCGAAATAATTGTCCCCCTTCTTGTTTGCGTAGCGACAAACAGCATAAAATTATTTCAGTCACATCCTACGAAGATCTAGCCTATGTTCATTACCGTTCAAAAAGTGGCGGCAACAGAACATTCACGTGTTTAAATTAGGCCACGAGAGTTTCAATTCAATGCCCTCCCAATTCATGCTCTCTAATCGTCCAATAATCCGTTGTAGTAGTATGAGCAACGATAAACAAAACGAGAAAGGACAACAGTAAACAAGTTATTGTCAACATAACAAAATGTATACGGTTGTCGCTATGTTATTTGCTGCTTCCGTGACGAAGTATGTTAACAAACTCTGCAAACCCTTTTTTTAAGATCTGTACACATAAAATACAGGACATACCAAGACGAACATATTTGAAACAAAAGTTGATCCCAATCTGATCTGTACCTCTTGCAATGTGGCATTTCTCGTACTATTACCATTTTACAGGAAACTACGATGTCTGGCATTGTTGCTTAATTAATTATTGTAGTTTATATTATGTTAGTTAGCCATGTTTCGGAGGGAACTGTATGTGCTAGTTGTTTAGGATTATATCGCAAAAGACCGCTTTCGAGATGCTGACATTAATTGCAATTATAATTATCTTAGGAAATACTACATTAATAGCAATGGTGATATTTTAGGAATGTTAGGATTAAATGTACTGCCAGCAAACAAATGAGATTTTACAAAACATTATTATATCACGCAATATGAAAAACCGCACAAGCGAAATCTGGGCTTTGGAAATACAGGCAAAATCATAATGCAAATAACGGCCATGAATTTTTTGACTGCTTCAAATATGATATGCCGAATGTCGGGGTCGAGTGGTTGACGGTCCTGCTCCGTAATCTGGAATTTCAGGTTTCGAAACCTGGCTCAGAAACGGACTATCATATTTTGCATTAGTTTTCTCAGTTACTCCAGCAGACACATGTTGGCACAGTATGTAAAAAGAGACGACTACCTCTTCCTTCGGCATCCTTACCAACCCAGTCATCCCACATGCGACTCGACATGCTCGACATGACATTACGTGCAGCCAGCTACTGCTGGCGCTCATGCACACAGCCCTGCACCTTTACATTCAAAATCAGCCAGAGCGAGGACCTGAATGAACCGCGTATACGCAGGAACGAGTCGCGTAAATACGGTAATGCAACATGCAAAACCAGACGGTAGGCCTGGCCTGTCTCTTTACATTTAATACGTCTTCGGGAACACGGCAAATTGAAGTATGTATGTTCAAAGGTTGGTTCCTCGGCTAGCTACAGACTTTGTTACAACTATGGAAGTTATTTGTAGCATTCAATATGCGAGAACGAATGTTTTCTGTGAGCAGAAAATTATTCCGCAGGGATTAGTATTTACCTATTTGAAGGTGCTACCCACACCCTCCAGAAAGGATTAGGGAAAACCATGAAAACCCTCTATGAAGACGAACTGCGGCTGCGTACCTCCAGAATGGAAGTCAGAAGCGCTCAAGGCGAAATATCCTGTCCGATTCAGACGGATCCGCTCCATGTTCACTCCAGTGCGCAGACTGGACATATTTCACTTTCTCCCTAGAGCGATGAAGAATAATTTTGTCCTAAGTTCATCCGCCTGCTCATTACAAATGATAACTCCATGCAGTCAGCGACACTGAAACAGAACTTGGAGGAACATTCAACGTCTGTCACAAACAGCTAAGAGAATTGGACTTGAAAACAGCCATGTTAAGCGTTCTCCCCTTTACAAGACGCTGCGCAGCCTGGAAGGTAGACTGCTTGCAGGCAATGAGACTGACCTACCTAAGAAGTTTCCTTCGTCATGAGAGTAGCAGCAGCACAAGAGGCCAAACAAATCAGTCTAGCATCAAAGTTTCCAACTTTGGCTCGCAAACCATAGATGCATCGCTAGTTTTTAATCTTCACGCACTTTTTCTACTTAACACAACTGGGAAATATCAAGCTTTACGTCTATCAAAGTCAACACCCTGTCGTTATTTCTTCCATGTTTCCTTCTCTCACGATAAGAGACAAGGATAGCGCCTTGCAATATGCCACGAATATTCGCTTACTTTCAATCCATCATACATCCTGATTTGAACCTATATTGGTATCAGCTATTGCAGTTGTTTCGATTTGAATCGAAGGAATAAATAATATTCAGTCCACTGAAAACAGTGAGAATGAAAGGGATCCTGGCTCACCTTGCCTACAAGGACTGATGAGAGCCACATAAACCCTCAAGCAGCACACCGGTACTCTGCCCGGGACTTAAACCCGTTACCTCCATAACGCACCTCAGCATGATCCAACATATTTCGTTACGTGTTGCTGATCCCTATGAGATACAGAAATGTTTGGCACAAATATAAAAAATGGAGGATTACAGAATTTTGTAAACATATTAAAGGACTATTAAATACGTTTTAATAACCTTGTACTTTGTCCAGCTGCCAAACTTAAAAATACAATGCATGGAGTATGCTTTAATTTGTGTCCAGACCGTGTCCGTGCTAGTACATTCTCAAATTAAAAGCCTACCCTACTGAAATCACATAAATAACTCCCGTATTTCTCTGTGGAGCATCATCTCAACTCAGGCCCTGGCCACCTCATTGTTGAGGAATGTAGATCACACACACACAAACACACATACTCGGTAACACCCCTCTGAATGGGTGACCAGCCCATCGCAGAGGCCACTACCTGCACAACACACAACAAACACAAGAGACGACCATCCATGCCCTCAGCGGGATTCGAACCCACGATCCCAGCAATAGAGCGATTGCAGAATAACTCCTACTGATGCTGCGAATGGCAGCGGCCGAGGTTATCCCTTCTTCTTACTCCCTTATCACGTTCCTGCGCCCCCTGTTGTGCGCAAACCAGCGCAAATATCTCTTTGCTAGCAAAGGTTTTTAATGTGATTACCACGACCATTGTTCCTGAGAACAAAATGGCTAGACGACTAGACGAGAATACAGGGACGCACGCTGGAGGGAGAAGCGTAACAGAGCCAGGTAGATGTGAAGATGTAGATAAGGAGGCTTTCTTTCAACAGCCGCAATATAATCGTTTTTCACAGAAGCAATTTATCGACTACAAAACAAAACAAGTAGGAACATCCGAGAAGGAGCGAAAGAGTAACACCGTCTGTTGGGCATCCTGCAATTTGTGTGTTACAGGCAAAATACAAAAATAAAGGAGAAAATACGAAAGAAACAAAAAAAATAAAAGGACAAAGAAGAAAAGAAAACTAGACAAGGAAACAACGACTGAAGGAGTAAGGAAACAAGCGAAAAACTTAATACAACTTATTTCAAAATCGTTCCCGTTACAATGTGTAAAATAAAATGACCCTCTCGAAATAGGTTTTTACAGCACAAAAACTAACCAACTGCTCTAGGCATAGATGTAACATTTGCTCTGAGTAGAGTTTACAGTCCTAGGTGGAATTTGAAAGCCTGCATAAACGTTTCTTTCGTGCAAAAGGCGTCGAAGTGAAATTTTAAGCTCTGTTTCTCAAGTGAAACTGGAATTAGCCGCCAGTTCCGTTTACAGTAACACCTGCTACATCTCGAGAAAGTACGTAACGTATGTTAGACTGCCATGGATATGCTGTAGTCGCAATCAATAACCCACAAGCCTCTGTATATTTATTTATTTATTTATTTATTTAAAGACGCTGTCTGTACCACCGACTAAACAGTTTTGATTGGTAGGAGGAATAATTAGTTATGGATTTAAAACGATGAGAAGAAAGGGCGGTTTTAGCTTCATTTCAGGCATAATTCCGGCATTCTGCTGGAGGATCTAAGAAAAACTTGAGTATCCTTAGTCACAATGAGGGGCGTCCCCGCCGACATTCGAAACGATCACCTTACAAACAGAAGTCAGAGGCAATGCCCACTTTTCTTTAACCTTCTGTATCTGCCGGGATTCTTTTCTCCGTCCTGTTTTTCCTTGGATACATTTCGTACCTTTAAATTCTTCCTTCTTCGCGTCACTTATGTTCCATACTACTGCCCTTGTACAACAGACACGACACAAACATCCATGCCCCCAGCGGGATTCGAACCCACAATCCCAGCAAGCGAAAGGCCGCAGACCCACGCTTTAAGACCGCGCGGCCACTGGGATCGGCACCCACTCAGCCAACTTGCTCGTACGATGACGAGTATAAATCCATACGGCTGACGGCAAGAACAACCCTGTCGTCCAGCCTACTCCACTCACTGTGCCTTCCCAAACACACTTATATAAGCCTACACAAACCTATCAAACTCTCATTCTCTTGTAAATTATGCAAATCTATTTACATCCACAAACAGAAGTCATTACAATTTAACAACTGCATTTTCCAACAAATGTTTGTCCGTCAGTGAACGTTATCACATATTTACATCCTATTCACAATAAAATAATACCTCCATCCCCCACCCCATATGTCGTGATGTCGTAAGCAAAGACAATTTTACGTGTTAATACACACTGCATTTATTTAACAGTTCGTGAGTGGCAGGCTCACGTGAAAACAGTAATGCAATTCGGGGTCCCGATAAAAAACAGGGGTTGAGTATATGAATGACCATCAGTTTCTGAAGAGTAACTGAGCTCTATGGAGGTTGTATGTGCCTACATTTTCTGTCTCAGCTGTTGATAATGAAGATATCAATCACAAGCGGAATCGGATGAAATAGAACACGAAGACTTCCAGCTGCAGAAGTCACAAGCGTTAATTACACCAGTCTAACCCACCTCTGTTTAATTCTCCCTTACGAATAATGGCACATCACAAGCAAAAATGGTTTTTAAAATTCTCTGGTTTGTTTCTCATCCGGAATGGTTGAAAATTACTCCCACCTTCAACAAACAACAGATCCTACTGACGACGGCTTATGGACTGAAGAGTTCGTTTAAATTTTCTATAAAAACACAATGTAATTCTTCAGGTGATTATAATAAATCAAGTCTACTTTACGTCCCCCTTCAGATTGCATAGAACCAAATTCCTCCTCCCTTCCTGTCAAGCAGAATTCTAGTCGGCCGCAATTTTAAACCTCACTTCCACTCCCGGTTATATTTCTGCAACGGTGCACACCACTCTTCCCTCTGTGATAGAAGAACTCTGTCTACCCCACACTTTACAGTAACTTTAAATTCAGGTGCATTTAGTGGTGTGATTTCGAGTTCAAGGTGTCCTTAGGGTGCAATTAATGTTCGCTGAGGCGAGTCAGGGGAATGGAAGCGCACAGGACGTCTACGGATTGAGAGTGTAGGGGAAATGCTGATTAACTGAGAGATATCTTCCAGAAGAGTGACATGAGGGTTGAAAAGGGAAATGAAAAGTAAGCTGTTGAAGGAAGGGACACGGAGAGAAACTTTAAGGGGGTCAAAGTGGCAGAAATTCGTGAAGCATACTGGCAACATCTTTATCAGATTTGTAACATGTAAATCTTCTCAGCTGCGGGATGCGTTTCTCCGGTTTTGAGCTCAATGGTGTTAAAACACTTGGCCTTTAAAGAACACAAATATGCAGACGTATCCAGATGGATTACACATCGTACAAATGCGACTATAAATAATGAGTGTAAACAGGTATACAAAGAGTGACCACTCTGACAGGTTCCTAGATGACGACTGTAGGTTGTGCGGTCTATTAACACTAGAAGTAAGGCTGTAAATAAGCTCACTGAGACCTTTCATACAGCACTGCCAAACTTGCTAAGATTATGAACGTTGAAAGTTAGGATGGTTAGCGGATAAGGAATTCGTGAGTCATATAAAATACCATCCCCTCATTTAAATTAAAAGAGCGAGGAAAACGGCCAAAACATCAGTCAAGAAGCTCACGAGGCCGATACTTCAACCCGGGACCCGCACAAAACGAATCACGGATACTACTCATTCGATTGCACCGTTCGGTGGTCTGGCATCCGGCGATCGTTTATACTCAGTATATATACTAGCGAGTAGTCTAATATTCAATAGGTGACAAACATTCTTCATCACGTACATTTGTTCAGTTTCAATGGCTTCCGTTTTTGGAAATGTAAATTGACTTTCATAATTAACAGCATGTGAATATTATATAACTACAGTAGTACGTCCGTACTGAATATTCCGAGGCAGGGCTGTACCAACGGTTACTGCAGCGGCCCGAAGTCAGAAATGTGGTCGCACCTAACGGTAGCTTTAGTAGTGTTAGGAGTAGCATGTACTACTTTCAAGTGTAGCATGAGTTACGGGATCCGGTGGCTGCTTCCTGTTTCATTTTAATGTAAAATTTTCAAATTTCACTTCGAATCTTTCATGAAAAATAGACAGCACTTCGCAAATTCTAGATGCGGTTGTGATTCTACGCAAAACAAAACAGACTTCACTACCTACGGTAGTTACGTCAGTGTGTATTATATAAAATCATACTTCGAGGTGTCCACATTATTTTCCATTTCGTATAGAAATAATTCTGAAAAAAAATTGTATTGAATCCTTTTTGTTCCTTTCCTTCCTCTCTCATCTGATCGTTCCTTCTCTCTTGCTTCCTTTCCTTCCTGTAATACAAACTTCAAGATCCACAACCGTACATCTGAAATACTGCATAATAGCAGGCATGTCAAGAATCAAAGACCTATTTGTCTTAAGTCTAAATCAACCAAACAACCAAACGCATTTATCTTCTTTGTGAACGCATCTTATAAACACGTCATTAAAAACTGCAGAGTACACCACGCTAGAGGCGAGTTATTTTAAACTCAGAAACAAAAGAGTTTAATTTATTGTTTAAAAATATGTGTGTCACATATCAAGAGATTCTTTCACAAACGTGTTAGAAAGCACGCAAAACACGGCAGAGCAGAGTTAACTACAAAAGGAAAGGACGTTGTTTCCAGGTCTAAACAGAGAAGATGCCAGGACACTATGGTACTTACTAACGTCAGGATCCGACCTAGACTCTTAATATTATCATCTTTAAAATATGACTGCCTAACAAGCACCTAAATTAGGTGCCGCGCTCAGGAAGTGTCATGTTTGTCGTGATCCGACTAGTTCCAAATTTTAAAAAGCTGTGACAGCAAGAGCAACTGCACAGGGAGACTAGGAAGCTGTCCTCTCCCACTGAGTTTTGGAAAAAACTGAACTTAGAAAATTTAAGAAAAGCAACAAAATATCGAGCACTAATAAAAAAATTTATTTTCCAAAAAGTAATCCCTAGCTTCCAAACCTTTGAACGAAATACTTGGGCGCCCACAGACCACATCGGAGTTACAGAAATTCTTTTACGGCTTTCAAAATTTAATAACAGGAGACAGAGAAAAGAAATAAAAAATGAAAATAATGAAGGATTTCTCCTTCTGCCTCCACCTCTAGGATCACCGCTCGTACGAATAAAAAAGTCAGGGCAGGAAACCAGCAAATGACGTTTGGAAGAAAAAGCTAGTAGTAGAAGCCAGATAATGCGGTTGGCAGCAGATGGGAATAGTGTGGGAAAAAGAGACGGGGAATTCTTTCTTCTTTCCTTTTTTCCTCTTATTTTTTATGAAATATCAGAGAAGATTATGAGACAGAAGTAAGGGTATTAGTATGGATTTAGGATGGAAAGGGTGAAGTCGTAATAGACACTTAAGAAAAGTGGGTTTCTTCTATAAGTGTTTTACTCTCAGTGGAATTGATTTAGCGAACACGACTGGTATCATATTTCACCATTAAGATGGGCAGTTGCTTTAAGAGCAACAGGACGTCTTCAATGCAATGTGACGCTCAGCATGTATCAGGAGAATCAGTGTTCGATTCTTGATGGAAGCGGAGATACTTCTCGTCGTAAATGTGTCCAGATGACCTGTGGTGCCCACCCGCCGCCTTGTTTCCCGAAGCAATCCTACGGGCCGTTCAGCAAACAGTTCATCTGTCTAGGGCCAAAGGTTAAGAGATGCTGCAATTATGCCTCCACTTCTCTGTACGTGATTATTTTGGTGGAATTTAAAAAATAATACAGCACCTGTACCCTTACAGATGGAAGCCTGTGAAGTATATCACTTCTACGTATGTCTCCCGACACATTACACGAACAGGAAAGACTCAATGAAAGAATGAGCTAGATGGGAATTATGCCATGTGCTTCGTGTAAAACCATCGCTATTATTACACGCGCACTTACTCATTGACCACCCAATGACACTGTCTCAACTCCAGTGGTTACATAGGGAGTTTCTTTTCCTTTCCTACCTGACCGATAAGCGCCGGCCGGACGATCTAGTGAGTTTTTATTAGACTTTCTAAAGGTTATCACCACTGCGATCGTCTGTCTATTTTCCGTCATCGACTATTAAATCTCCCCGAGACGCGGCGTACGACGCAACGCTGATAGGTAGTTCTGATCTACTTTTGAAAGTGTTCAAGTTCCAGCAACATAAAAATCTATGCTCCGAATGTAGCATTTCACTAGTTTCTTCCTTAAACTTAAGTCCAATTTTCTAGTAAAAAGATACTTCTTCTTGCTTAATGTTGCTTTTGCCATGGCAGTACTGGATTTAGTTGCACATGTACATCTTACTGTATTACTTAAAAACTCATTTTAATATTATCTTACCATTTATGCCTACATTTTCCATGTGGCCTATTCCCTTCACTTTCATAACTAAAATCCTGCATGACTCTCACCTTCCATGTCCATATTACATTCCCTTCTGCTCCAGCCTTCTTGATTTCTTCCGGAACATTACAAATTAGGAAGATTCCAAGAATCTACCCCTTTAAAGACGAAGCGTATCTGTTTTATATAAGGACTCGGTGCGTACCGCGCTGTAAACACTCTCCACTTCGGTTATAAAAACCAGTCTTTTAATGTTTTATAAAGCAAAAGTTGCTGTTTGTTCTGAGATCCGTACAAAACACATAAACGCAATGTGGGCACCACGTAGAATTTTTTAATCTTAAACCTGGTCGTATGTAAAGTTACCGCTAGGCTTTAAAAGGTTAATTCTCCCCATGCCCCCACTACTTCTCTTAGTTCCACATATTTTCCTCAGCGCTTGTTCTCAAGCAAAGACATCATTTCAGACCCTTTCCAAATGATAAGCAAATGCAATAGTCCCGCATAATTTAATCTTTATTTTCTTTCAGAGGCCACAGGAGTACAAATTTCTTTGGAACTGCTTGTAGCAAGCACTCTCCGCGTTAAATCAGCTCTTAATTAACTTCTTCTTTAATGTAATTGTAGTTTGTTATGCTCGCTCCTAAATATTTTTACTTTGCCGTATTTGAAATGTATTTATCACGCATCCAGAAACCTGCGATTCGGAAGAGTAGGACACATTGCATAACACCTGATAACAAATTTCAATGCTCATTTGTCTCCTTTATCCTCCGCATTTACTTAATTATTTTACAAACTTCAATCCATGGTGAGCACCAACTCTGTACTAAATGTAATTCAGTACGTTGCTGAAGCACATTAATTAATAACAAATTGAGACGAACCACACCAGACGAATTAGTTACCACGTCATCTGCTTTGTTGTTTCTTGTTTCATAACAGCAGTAAAACTCATTTAGTAGCCGAGCATTCTAGACTCGCTTAAACTCCGTAGAATGCCTCTTCGCTTGCGTAGGAGACCAAGCCATATAAGAGCGAAATAATTTTAGGCCAGCATTTGTGTGTGGTATATACTTTTACGAGCCGATCCCAGTGGCCGCGCGGTCTAAGGCGTGGGTCTATGGCCACTCGCTTGCTGGAATTGCGCGTTTGAATCCCACCGGGGGCATGGATGTTTGACTCTTGTAAATGTGCGTTGTCAGGTAGACATCATTTCGTCCAGAAGAGTCTTACCGAGTGAGGCGTGTCTCACTAAGTGTGATTGAGGAACCTTATAGAAGAGGCGTAGGCCTACTGGGTTGTCGACCCATGAGAAAAAAGTACACCTTTATGATCCATACTTATTATATGACTCGTTAAGCCTTTATTTAAATTAAATAAAAATTAAAGCGTTTCAAAAATAATTACAAGAATTAGACAGCTTCACATTTTGTAGCGTGAAGGCAAAGATTAATTATTATTTTAGAAACAGAATTAGACATAGAACTAGAATGGATATTAAGTGCTCTACTCTACTTTCGTTTTCTGTGAAGACAAATAGTTGTCCCTTTGAAGGCCGAAATTAGTCGATATATTAAATGTTCATTTCCTACGTCACACAAAACTCACTCCTTTATTATAAAGAACAATGGGTTAATTACCTATAAAGACATAACTGCTATTTGTTCGGAGAATCACATGCTGAGTATGAACACACTGTTGCGGGCAAAATTCGGAATTTTTAATGTTATGTCACGTGGTGTACACGTGTACAGTAACCAGTGTTTATTCAACCCTTTAATTACTAGACCACAATTCATTATAATAAGTATAAAACCTGAATATGAGATATTCGTATTATAGACGACCAGTGCTCTACGATTTAGACTGAGAACGAGCAGTGATAGGCGATATGAATATTTTTTTAATTCTGAAGGTTGGGTACATTCCGTTACCAGTCACAGTACAGTCGAGATGGGTGGTATGGGGAAGGGGGGAGGGGAATGGAAGTGGGCCTACAACTCGAAGAAGAAATCAACGAGTTTCGAGGAAGGGTGGTTTATAAAAGAGAAGGGACTGAAATTTCCATAGGAAATAGGTAGGAAATTAAGACAGGATAACAGGATAGGATGCAGCAAGAATTCCAATATACCTTCTCTCACGCTAGTAGGGCCAGAAAATACATACACACGGACATGTAAGGCAGAGAATATGTGTGTGTGTGTGTGTGTGTGTGTGTGTGTGTGTGTGTGTGTGTGTGTGTGTGTCGAAAGATGAACACACTGGGCAAAGTGGAAGAGCTTTAAATAAAGAAGTGAAGGATAAGAGAAGGCAACAGATCACACAAGAAGGCACAAAACAGAACAGAAAGCAGATGAAACAACATGTCATGAAGCAACAGACGTACGCGGACGCTATTAGAAGAACAACATGGCAAAGAACGGCCATAAAAGTAAAGGGCTAGAGGCTTCAAAGTAATGTAAAATTATACACTGCATGCTAAAATGAAAGGTAATCTTTCTTTTGAATCAGGCAGCATGATATGAAGACGTAATAAGAGATGTCCAAATTCATGCTATGGTCTTTTGAACCTAGTAACACAGCACTCGTTGTACACTGTATAGGAGACTAGAGGGCCACAAAGTCAGTGTAGACGTGCTGGCGAAATGACAAGACTGACGCAGTAAAGAGACGTTACCAAGGTGTTTCTACTTTCAAAATGTCACAAGCTTTCATCTTACATATGTAATTTAACTGACGCCGGTAAGAAAAGTACAACCTTTCCTGCACTGATTTTCATGAAACTCATAAATGTTCAACAGCGTTATGGGCAGGGAGCCAATACCAAATTTCACCCAAACCAGATCTGAAACATGTACAGAAAGTAGACATTCATGTACGCACGTAATTACTGCAGCTTTCAATGTACCCATTTTCACTAAACTCAACAATCACGCGACAATTGTTTGTGGATATTTCCTTGCCTATTTTTCCATTGAATAACGATGTAAAAAATGTGAAAATATTTACTTACGACTATAGTAAAAGCATGATTTTCATTGCACCGATTTCGCAAATAATCATCAGCATTTCGTAGCAAATGTCCTCTACCAAATTCCATGCAAATTGGTCAAGAGATGTGGAAAGTATGGGTATAAACGTACTTAGGTCCTTCAATAAAGTAGGATTGTCAATTGAGCCGATTGTCATGAAAATCACACGTGCGTGACAATATTTATAAGTAACTCCTACGCCGAATTTCATTAAAATCCAACAACGCGTTAGCCTCTGACACTAGGTCACAGACAGATGGACAGATAGACGGGCGGACTGGCAAACTGGCGAGTGGATGTACACACACCATCATCAGGTCTTTTTACTTTGCAAATAACATCCAAAATCCTTGCCCTACCGAAATCGAGTCCCCCGGCCAGGCCCTTTACTGCGTTAGCTGTCAGGACTCTTGCTTGATTAAATACAATAAAATAATAAAATAAAGAGTAGCGGGCAATGCTATGCCCATATTGTTCATAAAATAATGAAAGAAGAAGCACGAAAATGTGTAAAACTGAGGAAATTAAAACCACAGCGAAATAAGCACAGGCATATAAACGCGTAAAATTAGGAAGATGAAACATACCAGACAATACGACATAAAAAGGAAAATAAAACTGAAGAAGAAAGTCCGCGCTCAGATTATGTGACACCAGAATGAACACTGCATCTGTGAGAACCAAAGACATATAAGAATACACGCAGAAAAACAGGCTTCCATAGAAGGTATAAACTGAAAATTAACAAATGTGGGGAGAAGTAAGAAACCGTGGACGGGGGATATAAAGCTGTAATCAGAGAACCCTTGGACGAAAGAAAGTATTCTAAATAACAACACAAGCTGCAAGACCAGGAACGTGAAACTCATAGGCCTACATTGTCAAATAAAACTAAAATAAGGGAGTAAGTAGGCACTAATTTAGCAGGACACGAATAAACTGAATGCCCTTGAAGATAGAGTCTATTCACAGGTTGATTTTAAAGGAAATACATTAAGTTAAAAGGCTGAATCCCCTAGAACGAATCCTATATTGCTACAATTCTCGCACCACTTTAAATCCCACACGCTACCACTTAGTGTCAGATTTCAACACAGTATTCTGCACACATTTCAGCAAGACCTGGAAGACAGAGACTCAACATGTTTCGTAAGTAGTCGTCAAGAGAACGGCGGAAAAGGCATCTCGAATTTGTGGTTCCAGTTCAAGTGTTCCTGCTTTGGTTCGGTACACATTCAAATAATGTTTTTCAAAGGGAAGGTTGTCGTCCTGCAACGTCAGCAGAATCTCTACACATTCCATGTGGCGACCGCGATCCTCAGGAAAGGGCTCTTGAATGAAGTGAGGAGTTACTTTGTAATCTGGCACTACATTGTTGTGTAAGGGCTTGACAGTGGCCAATAATTGTCGCGATACAGCATTTCGTTTAGCAGATATAGCCATTTAACATTGTGTATTTATTTATGTACTTTAGAATCATTCTATACATTATCCTCGAGAGTCCATGGTGCTCTGCAAAACAGTTCACTCTGTTAAAAGTTATATGTCTGAACAAACATCAGAAAACTGCTGTGCAAAATTTAACGCACAAATTTTCTAGAATATATTTGCAAGTCTCAAAGAAATAAAAGAAAAACGAAAGAAACAGAAAAAGAAAACTCGTAACTATGCAGCTATTTATATCATTAACATCAATTCATATGAATATAATGATCAACATACATAAATAATCACTGTCCAATCATAAACTTTAATATTTAAGTAAACATAATCAGAGCACGTTTATAAAACTCTAACAATAACTGTTTATTCACAGCTCCTAAATGTTTCGGTTAATCATTTAACCACCATCACGGATGCATACAAGTTAACATGCAGAATTATGAAGGCTCATTTAGATTGTACATAATGCACACTGTTTAAACAATAAAATTTCAATGTACAACATGTATTCGCATGTTAAAAAATAAATTTTGTAATTTTTTACAACTGTTTTTGTATTCAGTAGTTTCAGAATATTTCAGGTATTACGAATTCATTTTCCGTTAAAACTATTTAAAAACACAAACATAACAGTAGTAACAAGTAGCACTTATAATTGACTTTTCGTGAATGAAATTATACTCATTTCATTCCACTGAAAAGCGTAGTATTTACATAAATCTAAACGCTTTTCCGGCAGGCCCTTGGATGTCATACGCAACTGTATACCAAACCGATGTTACAAGGTAATGTGCTACGTTGTGAATCTGTGTAAATACCGGGTTTTATCGAAGTGTTGTGCTTGTGGTCATAGCATTATAGTTTTCTCGTACGTTCCTGTCAGTTAACAGCGCCCCGCGAACAGCAGCACATCAGCTGTACGCCTGTAGATCAAATTGGCTGACAATTTTTCCACTTCAAGCTCACGTTTTTTTGGAAAAGAATTTTCAATGCCTACGAGCAGGCTACTCCTAGCCTAGTCTACTGAAACTGCAGTTGATGTGATGAGTTGACAGCTCAAGAGTAAAAAAAAAACAGCAAACTCTCCCAGTTTATCAAGCAAAACTGAACACAAATCTTCTGACAGACACTCCACAACACCCTGCAGCCGCAAATCAGATCACATAACAGTAGCCTCACTGCTTGTCCAACAATTTGATTTGCATTTCGTAATTTTAAGACAGTGTACTGCACAACATTAACACTCAGGTTTTCACAACCTCGGAGACACTGGGGGGTTTCAAATTCGGATCACTCAATAATGTGCTTTTGTGGGTAGTGTTAAATTCTTTGTACAATGATTTCTGGTCAAAAAAACTTACGTAGTAAGCCTACTCTTCAAACCTTCTGCTTTTAGACTTCAGTGGATATTGTCTAAAAAGTATGAGTGCACATGAGTGCGATGACACTTCAAGTTGTAACTTTACCTTAAGCAAGTTCTGAGGTTCTCGCAGCGGTGCCGCTGAAGATTCCGTTCTTCTAGGACATGATTCAGCGTTACTACTTAATCGGTTCCCTACAACTGATTACCCAGTGTCGCCGCGTCATATCCTAACAATGGAATCCTCAACCTTATCTTTTGTTTTCACTTACTCGACCAGAATACAACAAACGTATTGCGGTCCGCGTAGCGAGTCAACAGTCTGGGCTTTTTAAGATGCTTCTTCAAAACAGTATTGAAACCGACATTATTTCCAGTTCCTTTACAATTATTCAGCTGATCGAGAAGTTTTTCATAGAGCAGCATGCACGTATATCGCTACCATCACCTCTGTACCCTTTCCTGAATCACTCTATACTTCACTTTACGGCTCAGAACTTGCTCGATTTGATAAAGTATAATTTTTACAAACACTTCTCCTAAATATCCTCCTTTTCTGAAACTTTGAGTCAAAACACGTAGGTATCTCTTGTTTGACTCAAACTTTATGAATTTCACAGTCTTCGTCCCTCTACTTCATCTAACACACATACTCACCGGTTTATGTTTGTTTTCTTAATATTTCTACAGGAAGTAAGTTCCAAAAATTTAAATATATATTGAAGAACACTTTGCACACGATTATAACGTACATTCTGCTAAAAAGTGAACGACTTTTACTGTACTTTGTAAATCAGTATTTCACAATGAACAAAGTAGCTAACGTCACCTGAACGGGCAGACGTCCCACAGGCGTCAGGCCACGCCGTTGGGTTAATTACACTTTACGATACTTAGCAGAAACTACCAATTAACACTACCATTTTATACAGCATTTGAACAGCGGCTGAAGCAACATATCTTTACGGCATTTCAATATATAGATTTCTTTCCACCCTTACATCTGCTAAAAACATCTGTAAGAAACCGTACAAACAGAGTTATTGACCTGGAAATCCTTTTGCCTTAAAAAAAACACGGCTTGTAAGACGAAAGGAAACGGAACAGCAGAGAATCGCAGAAAAAGGAGCTGATGAATGAATACTGGTGAAAGAATACATGGGGAGACACAAACGTAAGTTAAATAAGGTTAGAGCAAAATAAAAGAGATGGTATGCTACGTGACGTAGCGGGTCGCACCTGGATTCTAATGCCGCTCTAAACCCAGAATAAGTAGAGTACGTGGTAGAAGGAAAGAAAGCTCCTAGTTTTACATAACAGTACCCCGCACAACAGAAAGTATCCTCCAAGGAAAATAACTGCTGTCTGTTATGTGGCATTAAATTATTTCTTCTATTCTAAATGTGTTAGAAGAAAATCTGGGTAAGGGGGCAAGGAAGGAGGTTGGTCTAGAGATACGAGAGTCGGTGACGAAATAAATGTAGATGGGGCATTACTTCGCAACTAAGAACCTACACTGACTGTGATTATATCAAAAAATTCGTCGCCGTGCCATTATCATCTGTTTCCAGCGCTATATCAAAAACTTGGCGGCCACAAATTTAAAGATCGCGAAGTGGAAGCAGATGTGAGACGGTAGCTGATAACACAGAGTACGGACTACTGTCAACAGCATATAGAAAGGCTCGTCCCACGAAAATGATAAATGCCTCAGATGTGGCGGGGACTATGTGGAAAACTAGTGGGATAGCAGTACAGTTCAATCTGAACCATTCTTGTTAGAACTGAATATAAATAACCCGAAATATTAATCATTGTAAACTTATTTTCTAACCGAACCTCGTAAACTCAGAGAAAATTAAACGTGTATTCGGGGTGTGAGGTCATCCGGATGCACAGAAAATTAAAACATAAAAAGAACTGTTACATTCTTAGCACATGTGGCAAAGTTCAGACATTTAAAAACGTAAAAAATTCAAACTACATTGACGAAAAATTTAAGGGCTGAATAAATTTATGGGAATGCTTAGCACTATATATGAATACTTTGCCTACACGTCTCCTGCATAAACCTCTAAGGACTAAACATAACCAAATTCACGGAACAGAGTCCTTCTTGACAGGATAAAACAGTCACTCAGCTACTGACGGTATTTCCAGTCTTCTACTAGAAATAAGACAGACACCGACAAACGTGTTGTGTTCAACGACACTGTCAGTTGTTAACAACCTAGCGTCCATGGTAGATTTCAGTATGGAGAACTGACACAAAGACTCGGATTTTGAAGAAAAATAGAAGAACCGTAAAGAAGCCTCTCCAAGTGCCACTTTATTGGACACAAATACCCTCGTGCATTGATCCCAAACCTCTTCGATGAAACACGATGGTTTCCTACCATGCTCAGGAAACTCCGATATTGATCCCTATCCTGGGCTAAATTAATCCAAACACATCCCATCTACACACAGGCTTTCCAAGAAACTTCATTTACCTGCGAGATCTGAGGATGCCTATTGTTTCGATTTATTGATGTATGTCTGTTTACTATGACATGGTTACCTAAGATTTCTCTGAACCCGGGTTCTTGGGTTTCCTTAAAAAATTGTACTTCACAGTGATTTGGGCTCCGCTGATTAACTATCAAGTTCTATAGCAAGGGACTTAGGAACGTTTGACGTCTGATATCTCAAGAGACTTTAAGATGCTACTTAAACTTTGTTCACGAAAACGAGATAAGTGAAGCAGTTCAGTTCCGTAAACTATCTGTACTTTAGGATAATACTTTATCACTTAGTAAGTGACACACTGTGGCTTACAGCGAAACAGATTTTCTTCAAAAGAAACACGGCTGTTCTGCCACTGTGCCATCTACAGGTAAAACTACTCGGTGACAAATGACGAAAATCTAGATGAAGAAAGTAAAAGAGAAGAAAGTTTAGAGAAAATGAATAGAGGATAAACCCCGAACAGAGGGAAAGTTAAGCTTCTACAGAAGGCTAGAGGCAGATGAGAAAGAAACTCATCCTGTACGACTTTCCAACATGGAGAGACATCCAGGAAATTTAAAATGTTTGAAATGAACTCAACCCTTTTCACTTCTTCTTCCTCCTCCAGTACCTTCCACCTGCCCCTATCTTTCTTTCACTTTCACACACAATCTTCCCGGCCAAATAAAAGTAGATAGAGAGAATAAAAAACCGTTTTTACAGCAAAGTTCATCCCCGTTTTACGTAGTTAAATCAACCGCGGAAGTGAAATTCGCTCTCCTTCTTTCCAGCCCTTTCTTTTTTCTCACATCTATCCAATTTGTCTTATCCTGCATTCAGGTGTCACACTTCTTTGTAACATAGGCTCTGATCTATTCTTCACTATTACAACTACCACTCAATTAATTTGTTTCCGTAACACTCACGACTCAGTGCGCACTTCCCGACACAGTAGGTACGTCCGCGTTTCCAGTCAACAAGTACGAGGCGATACCCGCACATACATCTTTATTCGCTACGTACAACTCTAGAAAACTGCAGGGCCTAGACCACCAGACACCGGCGACGCCTCCAGTCATTAGGCAGCGTCCAGTAAAAAAGTGCATTTCCAGTTACCAAGTATATTGCGCGTTGTTAGCCTATAATTGAGTGCATGCACATGCTTATTACAAGCGCACGGAATCCGTATGATTACTCGTGCGATTTATAGCACTCCGCCATAACTGTTGTGTAAAAAATTTGCCTTTGTTCTGGATGACTCTTCACGTTTAATTATATTACTTTCGTCATTAATTTCTTGTCACATATTTACGGAAATCAAGAAACTAAACGATTCCCCAGGATTAATTTCAAATGGATATCTGAAGATGCAGAAATTGAATGGGTAGTTATTTTATTTTACTCCCACATTTTCGTAACGTTCCCTGTTTTGTTAACCAATGCCAATAAACTTATGTGTTTTACGTTGCCTACAGTTTGTCAGAGACTTATACCAGACTGGTAACACTATTATTTATTTTATTAATGCCCACCTGAAAGCTTCCTTTAATTTTTTCTTTAAATCGTTAATATTAAAGACACCAGATTCAAAATTATAAGCAATTTTATTGACATATTTTCCAGCAAAAGTTAAGTTACTTAAACCCTAAATTCTCTGTTCGACTTTCATGGGAAAATTATGTCACTACTTGGGGGAAATATTGTCAAAGACTTTATTTTTGGTTTATGTTACAAGAAAGTATCCACACATAAAATTTCAATAATATTTGTTCCTAACACAATAGAGGGCCCATGCTCCGTAACCTTTACTTTATAAACTTCACAGTGATGCTATATAATCTTGGCAATTGTGAGCATCCTTAACGTAATAAAGGGCTAAAATGTTCATGATACTTGAAATAATTCATGCATGCCAGGAGTCTCCTTATACTTTTGCGAAATTCAATAACGCCTTAAATGCGTGAATCTGATAACATTCTCGGCCTTAATAGTACTTGTTATAACAGACTGCATGACTGCTTTAAATCCCCTAACAAGCGACTCACCGCCTGTCATAATCAGTCTCACGCCTGCCGTAAGGTCTGCATTTAGTTCAGAGTTCTTCGATAATAAGTAGCACTGCTTAATTATTTTCATAAATTCACTTCCTTAGTCCGTAGTTCTGCTAATAAATTAAAAACAAAATACTCTATTTATTTTGCTTGAGAAGAAAAACCATTCATTATTTCCGTGCCTTGCAAAAACAGAGCAAAAAGCGTAAACTTTACAATCTAAACATGGAATTTTAAGATTCAGAGAAACTTCCCGAAGGTTTCTGTTGCACTGTTTTCGTGCATCTCCTTAACTACCTCTCTGTTCCCACTTATTTCCACTTTCCGTAGCTTAGCAGTGCATGTCTCAGTCTCTGCCAGACAATCACCCTTCCTGGCCTCACAACGCCCCTGTGTGTGTGCGTGCTGCGTGGGCGCGTGCGTCGCGTGCGTGCGTGTGTGTGTCTCAAGACTCCAGTAAACCGAGATTATTCAGTCTCTCTCAGTGACTTTATAAAGCCTCAGAATCCTCTGTGAGGTGCAACGCATACAGATTCTTTACATTAGTCCAAGTACTCTAATAAAACGTGAATTTGTGCTTTACATTTAAAAGCAAGGTCTGTTCCCAAACCAAGATCATTCCGAGGCCAATAAACATCGTTCCTTCTAACATAGGAATACGAACAGACATTTTCTGTTTTAAGTACCTTAATTGCTATACGTGTGATGTGTGCCCCTCTTAATTCAGCAGGCGCACTGTGTCTAGAAGTACGGTAGCCCCAACGATCATGGGCACGTTAACGTAGACTGGAGGCGAGTTATACTCTAGAACAGGTGTATTTCTGAACTGGATAGTAAGGTTTCAATTTTATTTCTGCGAGTGGTCTTTGTAATATTTAGCCTACTGCCCACAATTGAAGTGGTTAGAATTCTTTATTTATTTGAGAATTCTAGGGTTCAGTAACATATTAAGGGCTCTATCAGTATAATGATAAGAATGTATTTTAAAACAATTTACTTATTTCTTTTTATTGCACGATTTCCTCGTCTCAGTTCAAAACAATTCCACCACTCCTGGCCATCTTACTTTTTCACATGACACGGCAGTGTTAAAAAATAAACGTATCGTTACTGTTCTTGTTTTCTTCGTTATACTAACAAATTTATTAATTGCAGTCGCAAGATTGAAACTGTGTCACCGGAAATCAGCAAAAAGAAAATAAATGGCGAGCTGAACTGACAAACTAGCATAAAGACACATGATTTAAAAACATACACAGGACCTCATAAAAGAAAGGACGTCTGCCACTGACTCTCCAAGGAAATAATAACAAGAAATTAAACTTAGAAGTCACTGAAAGGCTCAGCAGAATTACTCGGAGCACTGGCCAAAATCCTCACGGATATATCGCGAGTAACAGAAGACAACACAGAATGACATTCGAACCGAGTGCCCCAAAATTTTACAGTAATCCCCTCAAAGTTCAAAATATAAGCAATTGTTAAGCACAAACGAACGTACGTCTCAAATATAATTGAAACATTTAATGTGCGTATTCAAAACAAGCTCAGGATAAGCAAATGCACAACACGCATTATCGAGAAAGGAAAACACAAACCCCCTCTCTAGTCAAAAGCCATACGTATGTAAGCGAGAAAAATAAACACAGCAGAAAAAAGAAACAACTATAATTAGACGTACCTAGAATACATACATCCACAAGGAATAGAACTTGGATCCGCCGGAATCAAACCTTTTGAGGTATTGACATATAAAAATACACTGTAAAATTTTTAAACTCTGAATTACTAGCCACACACAGTGTAACAGGTGTATCTGTTAGTGCACATGCACACGTGATCTTAATTCAGTCCTAACGCATTTCTCAATAAAAACATACCGAGACAGAGTTGTTTAACAGTCACACCTACTACGTGCAAGAGGCGGGGTACCGTAATTGGTATAATAACTACACTACCGGTTGGACGGCAGAAGAATGTTACTTCGATTCTCGACAGACATCAGAGATTTCTCTCTTTCCTAAAGGGTCCAGACCAGATCTGTGGTCCATCCAGGCCATTCAGTAGGCCCCAGCGGTAAATTGGCCGGTGCCTGACGCTGCATCTTCACTGCCCCTATGCCTTCATGGCTTGCACAGGCACAACTTTAACTTTACCTGCACCAACTATATGATGTGAAGAGGGAATTCACTGCAAGGAATTTACAGCTCAATGGTACACTCGCCCAAAGGCATATGTACGGGATTCATAGATAAAATCAGTATGCAATACAGGGTAATTAATATACACGTAACCTCAGAGAATGAAATTCCAGTGAACTATACACAGCACCATTAAAACAGAATAAAATAACAACTCTCTTCTACTGAACAACAGAGAACAAAACACCGATTCTAAGATTGCAGAGAAAGAGGGCATTAGCATGACAAAATCAAAAAACAACATGGCCAACACCCCCATAAGCTTTTATTCCAGCAGCCTCCAACAAACAGTGATATTTATGCCGAATCAGAAACAGGACTGGTGTAAGAAATTACAGAAAATTCGCCTGAAAAAAAAAACAAATCAAAGACAAAAACTTACGCAACATTCAGAGTTCATAGACCACATTAAAAAGGATCGTTCTTCTTTAGTGCCACAGAATACACTGAACGTGGATACAATAATGTAATGAAGCTGAAGCAACACCAGTCAGCTCTATCACTAACGCGCTCCAGACAGGATACATCCAAAATCACAAACACTTACCACAGTCCATCTGGGAAAACGAATATGCAGTGATATCATTAAACAGAAAATTAACTGTTAAGCACGGGCAAAGCTTGTAGCCTGCGTAACAAGAAATCACAACAAAACCAGTCCTTGCAGCAGGAATTGTATTACCAAACAAATATCCACAACAAAATTACCAGGAAACAGTGAAATGGGCTTTCCCTCTTTTGATCACTTCAGTGAGATTTTATTGAGCCTGTTGCAACGTATCAGGAACTCGCAAATAAACCTACAATACAATCCGCCTAACGCGCTCTACTCCGCTACGGTCCTGTGGAGTGAATCGGAAACGGAACATTAAGAAGAGGAGTGCGCTGCGAACGGCCTTCGCAGTCTAACTAACGTGCTGAGTTCTTCAACAGAGTTTTATTTCTGTTGAATTTCGCATCACCTTGGACGTGTTGTAGAGATTCTTCCCAAACCTAATTATGTTTCCCCAAGCGTTTCCGAAAGTAACTTGGCTAGTTCATAATGTGTGGGCGTGTTTTTCACAAGGAAACGTGGAGAAGGCGCTGGGTCTAATAAGAAGCGAACCAGCAACGTCAACGGAAAATTTGTGCTCAGTTCTTAGCGTCTTGAATCACAATGCGCATTACTTGGTTGAGGGGTGGTAGTTATCAAAGCTTGGGAGCTGCCAAATGTGGCGTTGCTTCAATCAGACACTTCGGTCATACATTTCAACGAAGACAGAGATGTTTCTTGTTTCTCTCCGACAATTATTCTAGCTTCCTCATTCGGTAATTCATCCCACCGCACGTGACGTCATAATTGACTTCAACAATTCACGTCCGCTGAAGCAAAAAACTAGTGTTTCGCTCACACTAATTCCCCCAACTGAATGTGGAGACATTGAATTCTTCCGCCATGACAGAGTCAAGTGAAATTTATTACGCTGTTACCCTGTGTTTTCTAACAGTGTTCAGCAACCCTTCCCCCACATCACTTTCATCCACTCACGTGCCTACCTCTAAAGCCCACAGCAGCCAAGCACCTACTATCTTCTTACGTTCCTACACAAATCTCAGCACCTTCTACGTAACATCCGAGAGCCTCACCCCTACTACACAAGTAGGGTTTCGCGGATAAATTTCCAACTTATCGAGCTGTTTATTACAAGAGACAGAAGACACACGGGAAACAGTAATAGTAGTTCAATAGTGAAAGTGGATAGTGAGAGAGGGAGGAAGACACACGGGACGTGTGCGTTTGCATTCCTCAGCGCAACGGATGTTACCACCGCGAGGGTTCCCGCATACGGTCCACGTCGTATCTCACTGACGTGCCGCGAAAGAAGAGCGGCCATACAATGTGCAAAATATTATCCTTGACACCTTCCACACCATTCCAGTTGGACGGCGCAGTACCGTCAAAGTAAGAAAAAGCTTTAATAAATAACAAATAGTCAAAAACCCGGACATTTATACAAATTTAAAAACCCCGACCGGATGGAAATTTTTAGTTCGAAAATAGGACGTGTCCGGGGAAAAGAGGATGTATGGTAGCCCTAACTAACAAAGATCACATAGTGCCTCCTCCTTCAGGGTGAACTCCAAAGGAGGTAAATAAAATTTTCGAGAAATACTGGTAATTTTTACGTACAAAAAACTTAGTACGAGTCCCAGCAGACTACGTATCACCATTACAACTTCAAATGTGAAGCCAAATTAGTCATTCTTTATGTAATCGAACGTTCATACGTATGCCTGTTTAACATGACTGTTACAATATTAAAAGTTCAAAAGAAGTGCTTGCCCAAAATGGCATGATATATGTGTATAACCATTCACTCAGGCTCCAAAGTTTAGTCTATAACGATTACAATTGCTATCAACGTACGCTACAGGATACTTAATCATGCATAATTAACTTAAACACTCCACGGAACTACCCCAATTGAAATATAAAATCATCAGAGACCTTTCAAGCATTACCTCTTACAGCCGAAAATTAATAAGTTAATCTCTTTTGGAAAGCTCTATATACATCTACATGGTAGTGGGTCCCAAACGGATACTCAAAGTTTCTTCTTCAAAGATAAACAGTGTTAAAGTTTAAGACTAGGAAGTTTGAGAGCATAAGAGAGACGTACTCGCAGGTCGGCAAGCACGTATCCAGAATATGTAGCTCAACAAGGTGTGCTTTGGGTCTCTATGCAAAGACGTAATCATCTCCACACAAGTGTGTAAGCAGAATTTCTATAAATTCCACATCTCGTGCTTCATTATAGCAACCATAGCACGGTACTGGGAACGTATTTCGGTCATACATACAACATGACTTATGTTCAAGTTTCTGATTATTAAAAGACGATTTTACGCAAAACATATCCACTTTTTTTCGTTTCTCCACCTTTTCCGACTAACTTGATGGCTCTTGTCCATCCGCAAGTTGGTATTTTTTTGTACATGCCTTGCTGAAACCACAGCCTGATTTAAAATTAATTAACGAAGTGAAATCTACTGAGCTACGCAATTAATTTACAAGTGTCACTCAAATTGAGGTTTTATTAATGTTACATATAACGCGCTTAAATAAACAGTATATATATGTATATATATTTAATGTGTAAGCAACACTTCGGATGAAAGTTAAATATCCTCACACGCCATTTATGTTACGTGCCAATTTGCAGACGCTGAGAGTTTTTATTGCATTGTAACTTTGCCTTATAGAAATTGACTACCTCTGTGTGCAAGTCTACAAGTTAACTTATGCCGTCGTCTATAGAAAGTAATATTGATACCCGAGAAATAACATTTTTCCGGTGTATCAGATTCAGGTGTGTGCTTTCCTTCAAGCTAACTACCTTTGTGGTATAAAGGACAGTTTTTGAACCCAGTCCCATTATCGGATTCATAGCAAATAGCTTCCATGCGGGTGCTGCTTTTACTGTATGAATTACTGAAATCAGACAGCGACAGGTCACCATATTTATAAAGCAAATCACGACTTATAATTTACATGCGCTTATATTTGCATCTTCCTTGCAATATGTGTCTGAACACCATTTATTTATAATGCAATGAAACTTACAAAATGGGATCCAACTTACAAACATGATGTCTGGCAACTAACTAAGCGAACTGATACTTTTGTGCAGTATGTAGTAATGCTGGTGACTTGTTGAATGTTGGATCACGTGACTACATACTTCTGTACTATTTCTACCTTACACTGGGATTCGGTTTATTTTGTGGTTCCAGTATTTCGTATGTTTGGCAAAGACGTGGGTGACAGTTTTCTAAGGAATTTCACAAGGATTTTTAAAGCACCGCTACAGTAAAGATACTCAAATATTCAGTTAAAAATCAATCCATTAAGTCGTATGAAGAAGTGCAGGTATAACTCCAAGTGTATTGAACGTCGGCACTAGATGGTAATGAAGCGTCAGTTCTTTTTTGTCCCAACCGATTTATCCAAAGACAGAGCGCCCACTTTATCCATTTTGTAAGGCGCTGGATAGGCGTCAGAGCCGGCCTTCTGTGGAGAAGAGAAAATCGATGTCCTTTCCATGAATCAAACCTCAATTCCCTAGTCATGCAGCCCATAGACTGCTCAGGAAAACTGACTCAGGCCAGCTGTTTTATAAAACACAGTGGCGGATGATGAGCCTTCCACTGCGACTAAAGAAACGCTGAAGATCCAGTGGAAAAGTCCGAAGTCTCCGAGACCGAAAGCGAGAGAATGTCAACATCAAGGAGCAAAGCCACAAGTATATACGGCCAGAACAGCAAACCAAGCAGGCCTAATCTACCTTGAAATTGCAGAGTGTCTGCAGCAGCCTGCTGACCGAAAAATAGCAAGTATTTTTCCCGAAACGTCGTTTTTGCATTATGAGGATGCGTCTTTTTACGCAGGAGTATTGGTAGAATATTTTTAAAGTAAACAGTAATATTGGAACACTCGCAGAACTAACCTGATTTTGACCGACAGGATACTCTCAACTTCCCCGACATTTAATACCTCCTTGAAAGTACGTCATGTGGAATTACGTGACATTTAGAGCACTTATAAAACAGGGGAGGTTCCCTCGAACGCGAAAGCACATATTTTGATAATTCGTTCTTTATGGTTTTACCTTTATTTGCCCCCACAAGCACTTACAGCTGACACAAAATGAATGCTGATTTTGTATTCACTCAATGTAGAGTTCTGATTTCTCGCTGATTTCAATAGGCCTAAATGTTCCCTACCAGCGGACAGCTGCACGTGAATTTCATGTTTGTGTATGACGTGAGACGATTTCGCCGTAGCGTTAATTATTCCACTTAGTAAAGGTGTTTAATTATGCGTATCGCCTCATAGTGAACACGTTTTACGTCCAAAAACGCTAATCACCAACAAAAGCACAAAGAGAGTTTTATCATCAATCGTAACACACTCCTACATGTTTCGACCATGCTGGGTCATCTTCAGGGAGAACTTTCCGTTACCGTTACACTAGGGTTGTACTATACGGTTGAGCGAGAATGTGCTGTTGACTGTGTACTGCGTTGTTTTTGGAGGCGTGATCTCCGCGGCCCACGGTTGAGTGAGAATGTGCTGTTGACTATGTACTGCGTTGTTTTTGGAGGCGTGATCTCTGCGGCCCACGGTTGAGTGAGAATGTGCTGTTGACTATGTACTGCGTTGTTTTTGGAGGCGTGAACTCTCCGCCGCCCGGGCCGCGTAGAGTTCACGCCTCCAAATACAACGCAGTAAACAGTCAGCAGCACATTCTCACTCAACCGTGTAGTGCAACCCTAGTGTAACCATAACGGAAAGTTCTCCCTGAAGATGACTCAGCAGGGTCGAAACATGTAGGAGTGTGTTACGATTGATGATAAAACTCTCTTTGTGCATTTGCTGGTGATTAGTGTTTTTGCATGATATAGTGCACGGACATGGAACACATTAAAAGGTTTACGTCTTCTACAAAACGTCGCTTCTTTCTCAAATTAACTACGTTTTTTTCTCTGTCTTAGAAGTAATCTCAGTAACACAGGCACTAGCAAGTCACTCGTACAGCAAGATGTACTAATAAAGGGCAATGACAGAAAATAGAAATAGATGATTAAACGTAAAGACAAGTGGCAAAAAACAGTACTGAAATATAAGAGTGAAGCAGAAATACATCTAGGTGAACAGAAAATAGTAGGGACAAATATGAGAAGTACGAGATAAATGTCCACGTATTTTGTAGAATGTCTACATTTCTTACAGCAGGGAGTAACAATTTAAGCGGTTTCTATGAGCGCAGGACCACGAAGTCAAGTTTCGACATCCTGAAATTTAAGTGCATGTTCCACACTTTTACATTGGTTTTGGTAATATGTTAAATATTCTGCATAGAATGAATGTTTCAGATAAAGATTGCAGCTCTTAATTAGATTTTAGCTTATTAATTAACGTTAAGGACTAGATCTACGACTTAGAGTTGCTGTGCTAAATATGAAGAGTCTTATATTATGTTTATGCATAATTTAATAGAATCCTACCGAACAATGAATTAAGGTACTAAAGCAACAGCTTATACATGGCTGACTGTAATGTTACGGACCGTGCGTTCCCATGGCAACCAACCTTCAGACAAATTACACAGATGTCTGAGAACACTACAGACAGCTAAAATCTCACCCTCAACTTCAAGCTTAATTCGATGAAGAACCGGAAGTCTTAAGAAAACTTGATCCTATTCCTGGACAAAGAATTTTCGTCGACTATATTTTATAAAGCCTTATAGGTCTACGCTTCTACACATCAGGCTGATGACAGTAAAGCTTCTGGTTTAGTCTTGCATTGTTAATTCTTTCGCCATAGGCCAGTTAAGCCTATTTGTTTGCCAGTTATGTTTCGTCTGTGACACACGGCCTAAATAAAAAAATTATTACACAGTTTAAAATTGAAAAATTTAAAGGAAGACGCGATTTTGGAACTAACCTTTGCTGGATTCATGATACTCAAATTTATCTTGAAGGTGTGGACCGCATTTAAGTTAGTCAGAATTTGGTTTAGTCGACGGTAGTCACACACACAAAGAAATAAATTCTGGTTTGGTACATTCCTCCACTTTCATCAGTGTAGTAAGTTTTGATATGGTTCCGCGTAGAAGACATAACTTCCAGCATATTGCTCTATGTTATTAGTTTCTGCTTTGTCGTGACACGACACATTGCTTGTGTCATTAATCACAATATCACGTCGTATTTCTGGAGCAGGTAATATCAGTCTTCGGCCAACCTGTTGAACAATGTGCCGTTGCATGTACAATTCTGGGCAATTATTGGTCATTTCCGCTCTTAGGTAGCTGTCAGACTGGACGTGCTGTTAGGACAAATCCAGGTAAATTAGAATCGTCCAAAACAGAATCAGACACTGATTAGAGAAGAAATGTGCGATGGGGGACATGATGTGAGTAAATACGGTTTGTGATCAGTGATGTGTAACTCCCTGTGTGCACCTGGAATGATTCGCAGTGAACCCAGAGGAGAAAATCAGTTGACATGCTCCATGTGCTTTAGGGCGCAGTAACACTATCACTATCGCAAAATGGCTTAGCTTTCCAAGTCTCTGTGTATTTGCATGTAGATCGTTTTGCAGAATTTACGTATCAAACGGTCAGAGCAAAAGCGGCATAATTCGGATACCTTAATTCATTTGCTTCTGATATATTGCGTTGTGGTCCATTCACCTTCCAGCATCGTATAACAACTTATAACAAATGTGGGCCTAACTACGTCACAGCAAAGTACGCTTTATGGGTTCTGCTCGGAATGTCATGCAATATAAGAGGCCAGCTATGCGGACCAAGTTCTTCCTTTTGTTGTGAATTTGTTCTTTGTATTTTCCTTTACAATTCAAGAGATACGCGCTAAGGAGTTCGTGGTACTTATTGTTAGCTTTGAAGGACATGTGTCTATACTGTTTACTAGTATAAAGATTTAGTTTCTGGCTGACAAAGACCAACGTGCATTTTCATTATAAATACCAATCAGTTAATGAATACTGTGTAGGAAAACAATCGTTGTTTATGGCAAAAATTAAAAGTAACTCTTAAAAATACTACGTAGGCATAATGCTGAAGTACTGAATGTTTAAATCTAGCGGTGCTTATAATAAACGCTAACTTTTAAGGGATTAAAACTGAACAAATTTTCTTGAATCGTTGTTTGTAATTTAGAATTCCTTTGACAACTTCTATCAGTTCAAACATAGCATTATTAGGACCAGATGACATGTGGCAGTTGTGCTTCGCGTCCGACAGACACTACGACTCGTTTCTTAGGCCAATCGTGTTACTTATTTATATATATATTTATTTATTTGTATTTATTTACAAACGCTTTCAGCAGCTGTGACTGTAAAGCCTCTAATGACAGGATGAATAATAAATTGGAAAAGAAGTGGAGCGAAGTAATATAAGTCCCACTTCAGATTAGTCCCACTTCAGGTACTATTCCATCATTTACCCGGAAATACAAAAAAGAAATACAGGATAGTCCATATCCGGCCGAGACTTGAACCTGGGACCTCCCAAATACGGGGTTCTGTGAATAGGCCGTTACATCTTTTACTATAAAAAATACTTGCCTTTATAAAATCATTTTATAAAGGCAAATACCGTTTTGTTGTAAAAGATGCCTTTATTATTTCCATAATAAAGTTTGTGATCGATGTTATAGGCCACCTGTAACAGTCATGTGATTACGCTTTTAAAAATGCATTATGATCCACAATCATCGAATAAAATTGCCCTATCAACAGAGGTTTCGGGCTGCCATGGTAGTGCCTGCTTATCTTCTCTGCATTTCAGTCATCGTGAATGTCCACATCAATTGTAACAAAACTTTTCATCCTGAGCAGCTTGCCACAGTAGTAACATATCTTACAATCAAGTGATGAGCGATATTTGAGGCTCTGAAAGCGGTGACGCTGAAGACTCAAGCGTTCAACAAGTGCTAAGCGGTTCGAATCCCGATCTGTTTCCGACTGTCTTGACTGAGGTTACCGGTATCACCTATTCCTCTGCAGAAATGCCAGAGGAGCGCATGAAAATACGTCCTAATGATTTCCCTGTAGTTAATCCTCGCCTTATTTTTAACCGAATTCCACAATAACGTAGCGTGAGTCACACTTAATTTTACACTACATTATAAGTGCTCAGGTTATTAGTGCTTAAGGTAGTCCCAAAATAATTCCAGGTTTCTAAATCAAATGCACTGTGCCCTTATGGTCATTCTGTACATACAGAAACATTTCAATAAGTAAAGCCTTATACAAAACCAAATATTCTATTCAATACATTAATAAGCAAGCCTACACTTAATCCGAGGATTGGACCAGTGCAACATTAATCCTGTTGGCTATATTTGTATTCAGTAATAATAAAATATAACTAATAAAAATGACCATAAATTGTGTTGCAGAGACAAGGGTGTATCCATGGGGAGGAGCTGCCGTATGTGTTTGGGGCGCCCCTGGTGGGGGGGCTCTCCCACTTTCCCCGCAATTACACGAAGTCTGAGATGCTTCTCTCCGAAGCGACAATGATATATTGGAGCAACTTCGCTCGAACCGGGTAAGTGAGCAGTTTGCCTGCTGCTACATCAGTGATAAATTATGAAACAGGGAGGAACCAAAGGTTTTCTGCTCTCGTCTCCGTAAAACTTGTTACAACTACGGAAAGGGATTTCCAAACTCCGTCCCGCAGTAATCGAACTGGTTTCCAAACCTATAAACATTTTCTTTATAGCTTACATTAAATTTACGTTTAAGGTAAACGTATAGGCCTGTCTGTGCTTAAATGCCAGGTCAACGGAAGAGGTGAATTTCTAATCTTGGCATGAGTTAAAAATGTGATTGCTAAATTGGAAGCTCTCAGCGAAATTCTTTCCATACACGTAGGGTAAAGGGCTGCATGAACTTTTCAGAGCCGTTCAAGATGCGGCAGTGGGAAGTCCCCAGTCTCTGCAGGGAGTCAAACCCCAGCAGTGTCATCCAGATTCCCTTTACTTTTCAGGCCAACACACTACAGTAAAAGTGTGTCGACTGTTTGCATGAAATATCTCACTGTCACGCACACAGTCTGCTACTCTGCGTCTGTACATTCAAAGCTCTGTGTGGTTATGCAGTGTCTGCCCTACCCTCCCGGTCACCGTCTGCATACAATTTGTTTTTTCTCCGTCCGACTAAATATTTACACCTTTACCGAGTTTTTTCATGAAACTCAAATCGTACTTAATTGAAAAATCACGCCAGCGCCTCACTAACTAGCTAAGGAACTAATCACACACAGCAGAATCCTTCTTCAGCAATAACAATCGCTCTGCTGTTCACAAAACTCCCCGCAATTTGTATGAAAGTCGAAGGTCCCTTACCGCATCAAACGGGCCCGACACTGGGTCCTATTCTGAACCTGATAAACCCAGTCCATTACCATGCTCAAATCGGCCCGCCACTGGGTCCTATTCTGAACTTGATAAACCCAGTCCATTACCGTGCTCAAATGGGCCCGCCACTGGGTCCTATTCCGAACCTGATAAACCCAGTCCATTATCGTGCTCAAACGGACCCATCACTAGGTCATATTCTGAACCTGATAAACCCAGTCCATTACCGTGCTCAAACGGACCCATCACTGGGTCCTATCCTGAACCTGATGAATCCAGTCCATTACCGTGCCCAAACGGACCCACCTGTGGGTCCTATCCTGAACCAGATGAAACCAGTTCATATCACCGCATCGTGCTTCTCTAAAATACAATTTTATACTACTCAATCATCAACGCCCAAGTCTTCCAACAGTTCACTTCCCTGCAGGATTTCCGACCAACGCAGACATTGCCCATCCGTGTCATATGACTCGTATATCCCATCCTCCTGTTCGGACCTCACTGACCAGTTAAAACTAAAACCCATAAAAATATTACGCGCATTTCGTTAAATATGTACTAAATGGAAATACGCAGAAAAATTTAAAAGCCTTCTTCAATTTACGATTGTTTCGGCTGCCTTATTCCTATTCAGAAGGAATTCCTTCTGTACATTTGGTAGGACTGCTCGGACGAGCGATCCGGACGTCGCAAATCCCAAAAATTACAGGTCCATGCAGGAATGGGATTCGAACCGGTGACCGAAGTGTTCCAGAGTTCCAACACGTAGACATCGTGCGTTGATGTAACGTGTTTTACATATCCACATTTAATTTCACGTACAAAGCTTTTTATGGATATTTAGGAAGGCGTTTATAAAACTCCATGTAAGTGCCAAAGTGTCCACATATGGGCCTAGATTTTAAACATAAGTAATTTCAGTCCGCCTGATCAAAGCAATTCGTTTCGGTTAATCGTTTCATCACACTCTAATTACAGTAAGCGGTTGATCCTCTTACACAAAAGGAACTTAACCGTTTTTAGGCCCCTAAATTGTGACACGATGCCACCAGATTCAAATAATTTTTAGATCTGCAAAGGGCTTCGGACGAAAAGCCATATTCCGATTGTCAGACTGAGTCTGCCATCATCTGACCGGGAAAACTTTACTGTAAACAGGTAACCGTACTGTTACTCATCGCACAAGGAACAATGGTGTTATGACAATCGTATTATAAGAAAGAAAATTGATTTGTAGCATGATTCCGAGAGAAAGTAAACACAGTTACTGTTACGGCTCTCGTAACTACAGAACCATTTTCCTGTACAAATCACTGCGTATTAAGGTTGCATAAGACATATTTATAGTGTGCAATTATGACGGTGGTTTAAATAAACCCATTTCGTGGCGCTGCATCCACGCCGCGATGGTGCTGTAATTCCACAAGCAAACCGTGGAGCTCTTTGTGGACAGGAGGGGACCCATCGGCTTGTGCGTCAGTGGCTTGTCTGCCTTAATGCACATCGGGACTATTTTATGACCCCCATTCCTTCACCCATAAAAATTCTTGAATGGAGTGTTTTTAACAAGCCTGATACATTTCCCAGAGTTCTTCGTACAACACATAAAATTTGCGCGCAATCGTGAGGTCTTATCTGTCCGTCTGCCTGTCTGTCCTTCCAAAAGCATGTTCCATCCCCAAAACTGCTTGACAGGATTCCAATATAAATTTTATGCTGGGGGACTACTGAAAGCTATCGGGTGAATTCAATTTCCGCGTACTACAGGTCTGTCTCCTACTTCACACAAAAAATCTAATAATATAAGTCTTTCTGAAGCCGTTTTTCGTATAAAAAATATGACATGAATATCTGGGCGTACAGCTTATATGAAACAATTTTGTTAGTGTTAATATTTAAAGAAATACGATGGGAAATAAACGGTATGCAGTGGAAAGATCTTAGCTGTAGTGGATACGTACTTACCACCACATATGACCTTCACTAACAAATAAACATCTTGGCCAGTGACGCTGACACGTTCAAAATCGCCAAGAACATGTTTATAAAACATGTTTACTCCAACAATCTCTAAGATAAACTAGACCTACGCCTAGCTACTCCTGTTCTACGTGGTAAACGTTCAGCACAATGCGATGGAAGGAATAAGCGTACGTGCCAGTGATCGCCAAGAACGACTGATATATTTCATTATACAATTCTGAGCTGTTATTTTAGCACAGATTCCCTTTAACAACTCATTTAGGACGATGTCACCTACTGGCAGCTGTCGGTTTGAACATACGTCTTTCATAACATTAAATTATAAGCCAGAGTTCCTCTATAATTCATAAATCGCATCCTCCACCCTGACCTCATTAGTTTTAATACTAAACACATTGTAACTACCTTCTATTCAAACGCGACATATCAAAATTTCAGAATCTGTGCGCGGATTGTTGGCTGCAGGAGAAAGCCGAATATCAGTTCGACTCACCTTGCTGCGACAAAAATAATAAAACCTGCAACAGCTGCAGGGCAGCAGCGATTGTAAAGTTCATCGCACATGAATAGCACTCGCCTCTGTTGCCGACACCTTGAGGTGTGCCTTAACGCAGTGGAATTTGTTGGCCATTCCTACAGACACGTTGATCCTCTCGCTTTAAGTTGCACCACATCGCACTGTCAGGTTGGCAGTCTTATGCGTACACTGCGACAGTCCTCCCGCAACAGTTTAGCACCCCGCATTTTGAGCAGTGCCATTACGCACACACTGCGACAGTCCTCCCGCAACAGTTCAGCACCCAGCATTTTGAGCTGTGCCATTACGCACACACTGCGACAGTCCTCCCACAACAGTTCAGCACCCAGCGTTTTGAGCTGTGCCATTACGCACACACTGCGACAGTCCTCCCGCAACAGTTTAGCACCCCGCATTTTGAGCAGTGCCATTACGCACACACTGCGACAGTCCTCCCACAACAGTTCAGCACCCAGCGTTTTGAGCTGTGCCATTACGCACACACTGCGACAGTCCTCCCGCAACAGTTCAGCACCAGCATTTTGAGCTGTGCCATTACGCAATGACAGTTGTTTGCTGTGCAGGAACCCAAACGAGCCACAGGAGCCGGACCTCGTACACGGGGTGAGGCAGGAAAGGAATCGCTTCAAGAACATCGAGTGGACCGCGTACGAAGCCGTGCACAAGAAGTACCTGAACCTAGGTCAGTAGTATCTTAAGATGTGCCTCTTTTGTAAGATTCTCGAGTTTGCATTACTATGTCAGCAAGAACTAGCACCTGAAGCTCAGGCAGTGTGTCAGTAGTACCTAAATATATGTCGCTGTTTTAACAGTTTTCTTACCTTGTGTATGTCAGTGGGTTACCATGTTGGCAGCATCTTGGCATATGTTGCTCTTTAGCGGGTCCTAATTTTGTGTATCCGATAGGAAAGAACGCCTGAACCTACATCATCGTGCCCGTTGTACCCAAACATACGTCGCTGTTTACAGTTCCTTATTTCGTACATGTCAGTAGGAAGGAAGACCTTAACCTAAGTCAGTGTCCCAGTATGACCTTAACATACAACTTTACGTCTATGTTAGTACGTCAGCAAGGATAAGTACTACAGCCTATGACAATATTTCAGTAGTATCTTTAACACGTCGCCATTTACAAATCCCACCTTCCGTACATGTGTCAGTGGAATGAGCATGGGATCCTACATCCCCGTGTCCGCAGCACCTAATTATAGCATATATGTCGACATTTAAATATGTTTCTAATTGTTTAAGTATGTTGTCCCATAGTTGAGCCCTAGTTAGTGTGTCAGTGGTACGCCTACTGTAAAGTATGTGGCTATTCACAAGTTCATGTTTCTGTGCAGGAACGTGAGAATATCTTACTCCAGTACATTAGCACGACCTTCATATACGGCACTACTTCAAGTAAAAGTGAAGGTCACCCCATGATACGCCAATGCAGGCACAAGGGGAAGGCGAAGTTATAGTTCCAATCCACTCGCAACCCGGCAACCACCATGCTCCGGCCTCTCTACCCCCGGAAAAGACCCGGTATCCATAGTACAAGATGCTGGCTGGGCCACGGGGCCGGTCTGGACGGCACAGGAAATTTCGCCCCCACTGGGATTCGATCCCCATAACGAGTCGCTATACCGACTGCGCTATCCCGGCAGCCAGACTTACAAGTTCTTATATGAATAACAACACGTAGACCTATGTGAGTGTAGGTAACTCCATCAGGAATACCTTCCCTTAAGTTATTAGGTCTATGCTTCCTTTACTTATGTCAGTATGACAGTATATAAACCCACTACATTATACCGGTAAGGTCTTAAAATGCTTCACTATCTGAACCTCAGTTTAAGCCCTTGCAGTATCTCATTTCCATGGCGTCCAAACCGGTTCTGAAACAGATTCAGCCTCGTACTCAACTGGCATCAGGTGTTCTTTCTTCTAGTGTGCATCGGCCGCAGCAGGAACCTGACCACTTCTCTCGATCTAAAACCGAGGTTCATAATGGCTGATGCTATATATCCACTGCCCCATTTTCCCTCATGGCTTTGTGCTGAATTGAGCACAAGCAGAAATTTACCTTTACCTTTATTATGCCAATCTATACGATTGCCTGGATTTGTGTTGGTGTATCAGCAAGATGTTCCAAGAGCATGCGATTTCTCAGAATGTAGAGGCCAGTGCCCGAACCTATAGTTGTATGGTAGTCTCAACAAATAACAGAGGTAAATTCGTCAACCATTATCAAAATTTACATCGGGCACTTACTACAACGGTCTGTCAGTAGTCAGTTTTACCCGCAATAATTTAACGGAGTAAAACTGACACAAAAGCAGGCCCCGCTTTGTACTGTTGGCACAGAGCAATAGCATAAACCATTGTCAACACGCACTGTGCACGTACGAATACACAGTGCTTACTATATTTATACCTGTTTACACAACTTACCTTTAGACAATCACGTTACAAAAGAAAGCCACCAGCAGTTACACAAATGTTACGAGTTGTGCTGTACGTGTTCAGTATTACACCGTTCACCTGTCATTACTTCCGAACGTGCTCAGTACTTCCACCGTCCACCTCAGCCCCATAGCGTTATGCAAAAGGAAATTTTGTGCTGCCTGCCTCGAAAGACCGAAATTGGTGTTTTCGGTGACTGTGATATTTCACTTGTTAGTATTGCGACACATAAAGTACGACCGCTGTACGCATGAGACTTAAGCAAAATTACATCAGTGACTAATATCAGAAGAACAGAGTGGTTGCGGCCACGCTACAACAAATCTAAAAAATTAGTAATTCGAAATTACTCGATCGTGGAAATAAGTGTTTAAAATGCCCAGATAGGCATTAGCAGTGTGTGAATGTGTTCCATCCTGCTGAGTCAATGACAGGAGTTAAATGCGCACAGATTGAATAATCCACGTAGACTTCTCTTAGAATAAAATTAAGTGTGATAACATTTGTAATAAAACCTGACGTGTACTTTCGTACTCGGAAAATACAGGATTCAGTTCCTGATCAAAATACTAGGCATCCTATGTTTCTTTATGCATGTCCTCAGAACCTCCACGAAAATTTCGGATTAGGGCCTTAAAACAGACTACTAGATGCCGCTTCCTGAAGACACCAATCACCACTTTATCACTCCCAGACATTTAATATGCGATGCTATGTAAACTGTATAATTAAAAGGCATCCTTAAAGACATTAAGAAAAATAATTACTAAAAGTACCAACAATGTAGTCATTGAAAATTCAGGCCTTCATTTCGGAGGAGCAGGTTGCCTCCATCTTCATGGTACAAGGAGTCCAAATCCATCGACCAATATATTTTTTGACCATGCTATAATACATAACACACACTAGGCCCTCTCCGACTTGTTTCATGTAATTACACTGTGATAAACATAAAGCGAGTGTAGACCTGAAAATAATTAGGTGTTTCTAATTGGCCAATACGGCGAAAATTTCAATATTTCCAAAAACATCTTTCAAAAAAATCATTTGCCGACTAAACACCAGACATGCTTGTACGAGCTGACAAACATAAAAGAAAAAGGACGCGTAAACAGCCGGAGAAGGTCGACAACAGTATCCGGTCTGATGCCGGAGTTTTCTTAGAACATAGGACTGAAATAATTAAATGGCTTCTTATTGTCTTCACACACGTCGAATAATTTCTTGATCAATAACTCTAAATTACATTATCTTCTACACACAGGTTTAAAAAACTTCATGCACAATATAAAAAATAACGCGGGATCTCAGGCCCTTAACGACGAGTAGAAATTTGTGCGCTATGTGAAACAAGCACTAGTTGTCATTCAGATATTTCTGTCATTTAATCAGGTTCCGCGTGGGGATAAGCTTGTACATATCAAATAGGTCTCTTTTGCATTAAACCAAATACGGTTGACTACTGACAAAACCGCGATGCACGAAAATTATTTTATGCTTCTTACATCTTATCTGGTATATTAAAATCCATCAGGCATATGGGATGGACTGAAGCAAATTAGGTAGACGGAAGAATTTTATATTACGGACATTCATACACGGCCCGAAAGAGATGACTCCTCTGTAGTCTCCATATCGACACGCTGAAGGCAGTCACGCCCGCCGAACAAACAGATTATAAAGAGTATTACACGACACTGCTATCAACATGACCACACAAATTTCAAAATGTCGACTGACGTACGTCCCTTGTTAGTATACGCATTTACCTCAATTACAGAAAAGAGGTATTCAGTGAACTGCCAAAGACTAACAGAACACGCCACTGTTCTACACGTAAAATCACATTCTGAATATTATGGTTCTGCATTATTGATTTGTAATCACTGTGTGTTTGGTTTTCATCAACACGAAAATCCTAGTCACTGACATACCGTGAGTATAGTGCAGTATTATCATACGTATGCATTGGTTCTATACTGCTTTACAAACTTCAAATTTGTTCTGCAACCGAAAGGCCTTATTGGTTTTGTTGCTGCTCCAGGCCCGTTATGACTCGGATCAACCCGTGACTTATCTGTATAACAATATTAGCTGACGTTCCTTCCACTTTATGGACTCATTCCAGTATTATATAGATACTCTACATGCACATGGCAATATAAAGAGTTCCTTGTAAGCGAAACTCGGTCACTGCGACGACTGTTTCATCTCAACTTTTTGGCTCCCCAGTCCCTTCTGTAGGCCTGCTTTCATTAAATTTCATGTCAGAAAATTCGAAAAGTCTAATGTAGCGGTATTATGTAGATTGTACTCGGCAGTAATTGATGTTACTGTCTACGCTGACGAAGGTTTTCCTTTAAGATTCAAGTCTTCTGAACAAAACACCGCTGTGACAGCCTAAAATCTCGCAAAGGTTTTTTTTTGTGCTTTTCCTCAAGAACTCGAGGTGATTTATTCAAATATCCCACGATTACCTCCTTCCACATCATGATAAACTCAAATTTCGTGACTATATTTTTAACATATTTGAGACACGTAAAGCCATATGCTGCAAATTAAATACTGTCGACCCTCGAATTAACGGACATCTTATGTACGGATTTCTGAAATAGCGGACGAAATCTGTTGGTTCCGAAGCTTTCGTTTGCAGTGGGAATATGTGAAATTAGCGTTCTTGACTGTTAATTACCGATGCGGCCGCTACGTGGCGGACATGGACGCGCGATCAGTCTTTGCTGACAATGGCGTGGAGGTAGTAGTGTATTGCTCTTTTCATAACGTGGACTTGTTATATTTACCTGAAATTTATTAAATTCCAATTCACTTTCACTACAAGATTAACTATATTTATGTACTGTATTACTTGTATGCATTAGTGTTATATATACCATACTGAACTGCTGTTTTGGCGACTTTTTAGGCTACATGTGTGTGTGTGTGTGTGTGTGTGTGTGTGTGTGTATATATGCATAATTCGGAAGTACCGGACAATGTGCATTATTGGACCACCCACTCCCTCATTACTCCGTTCATTCGAGTGTCTAGAATACAGTTGTTACATAGCCCAAGGATTAGTCAACTAGTCAGTAGGGGAAACTGAAGTTTCACAAAGTATAAATAATGTGGTTTGTTACATGTATTTAAAACTACTACTTTATTGGGACGTATAAAATAAGCTGGTATCTCAGCAGTACTTGTACAAGGTCCCTCCATTCTTGCACAGGTTCTTTCTTTAAGCGGCCCCTTTCTTTAGCCTTTCAACAAGAAGCCTTCTTGTCAATAATCCGAATGTCTCACCCTCGCTGCACCACCTTCACAAAACTCAATCCTTCAACACAGTAAAACCGACCAAAACACCGTCCAAAATTGTGTGTCATCTCTATCTCGTTTCAATACCATAAACTTGGTACTTGACCTATTGTGTCAACGCAATGACAGACACACACTGAACCCCCCCCCCTCCACACACACACACACCAACAGAATGCCCGAACCAAAAATGCAGGCGAAATGTTACCTATGAGCATACAGAGTTTGACCGGAACCTGTCCCTTCATAAACCACTTTCAACGTAACGTACCTTTTAAGTTAAACCCAGCAAATCATTTCAGTACCACCGTAAATTTCAACACGGCATATGGTTCTGATCTATTAAGCCATCGAATAAGAATTTCCTCCTTCTCTTCAAGAAAAACAAAGTGTAAGTCGAAGCGGTTTCTCATTCCGACGTAAGCATAATGAACCAATAATATCATCATTAGCACCAAAATGTTCTCTTGCTCTTTTACATGAAGGATGTACGCTTCTAATGGCGGTATAAAGAGTGTCTTCTTCTCTTCTTTCACGTCTTACTCGTTTCACCATTTTCGTAGCATACAGAGATCAGAGAGTACATCCTGACTTTTTCTTCAGCACATTCAGTACTCTCCACTCTCGCTGTCTTTCTAACACTCTTTCTTGTTTCCAAAGCCAGCACAACTCTTAATATATCCTTGCACTTCTTCTCTCTTCCCTCTTTGTCTCTCTATCTTTGTCCAACCATAATGATTTTACACAGTTTAGCCTACTCGTAAAGTAATTTGCTTTTATTCCTCTTTCATTTCCCACCATCAACCAACCACCACCACTTGCCTTGAAGAGCATTAAATCGCAAGACATAGCTTAAGATCTCTTGTTCATTCGTTCTGTAATTTCTAGCCCGTGTTTAGAGTAACGACCCGTGTAGCAAGGCTACAGGTCTACTAAGTGCATATAGTGATGCCTTCTCTCGCTTCATAAAGGCTGCGGTAGAAATGGGCGAACAAATTCCGCTCATCCGAATTCATACACGGAAAACGGGTCACATAAACAGGTCAAAAATCAAGTAGGTTAAATGTTAACAGTCGACATCAGACAGCTTGGCACTGAGCTTTACACGTGTGTTACACGATTAAATCAGTTTTATTATAGTCGTACATAATAACAAGTTTAACGCAATGTCCATGCAAAAGGCGAGAAGAAAAATACTCGAAATTTGATAAGATGTATTCATTTGGTGTTTTTATTTCCAAAGAAACTCCGTGGACCAGAATTAATCTTGAAATGATAACAGTCGTTCGATGCTTCGAGGAATGTCCCACGCTTTATAAAATCCGACGGTTCATTACCGTGCTCACAACAGCACGCCGCTGGACCGTACCCAGAGCCAGATTAATTCTATCTAAAACCTCACATACTATTCTTTTAAGATCCGCCTCCATCATCCCCACCATCTCCAAAAGGGTCTCTTAATTGCAGGTGACTTTTGTCTCTCATGAAGCGTTCTGCATGAACCGCCTCTCATTTTCACTGCTTTTATCACAAATTTTATCCGTTCGCCTGTTACATCCGGAGATATACCACGTTTCATGAGCATACAAAACTGCAGCTAAAATTAAAGCTTTGTATATTTTAATCTTATAGGTTTTTTGGATACAATACGGAAGATAAAAAGTATTCTTGACTGAACGGCAGCAAACACTTACTGCATTCAATTTTGATTTGTTACTATACTTCCTTATATGTTCAATTTGCGATATTCTTAAGTGGATGGTAGCAAATTATTTCCAGAATTTAATTTCGACTCGTTAATATAGTTCCTTAAGTGTCAAATTTGCCATATCCTTAAGTGAAGGGTAGCAAGCACTTCCTGAATTTAATTTTGCTTCCTTACTGTATTTCCTTATATGTTAAATCTGCCATACTCTAAAAAGGTGTATTAAATATTTATCAAAATATCATAAATCTATTTTACATTCTTATAATGAGATGTGAAAATATACTAATCTAGAATATATCATACCCCAGAAGGACGAGGTCTCCCTCCGCACCACTGTGAGAACGTCAAATCCCACAAAATACAGTTAGCGTTCTCTGCTCAAACTCGTTTTGTAGGTCAGGCCATTACATACGTCTCACAGTGTTTCTGTGTTTCTCTGTATACTAAAAATGCCATCACCCGATGTTTTCTTTAAAGTAGTGCCAGTAACGTTCCAAAAAAAAACTTTACAACTTCATGTACAAAAATAAGGCTTCCGAACTTCTAAAGTGCCTTTGTCTATGTCTTTCATATAGCTCCCCAATTTTCGTTGGGAAAAAATAATTAATTACAGTCCAGACATAAAGCAGTCTAAATGGAAAACCATTCAAGGGCAAATCTGAGGTAGTACTCAAACAATGGGAAATCTTCCCAAGCTGTTGTAAAGGTGTTTGCATCTGGAAATTTCCGATAAGTTTCAAATTACATTACACGAAATATATCACTTATTAATTCTGACATAGGCGTATAAGCACACGTTTGGATTTAGTAGAGTTAAAAAATGTCAAAACCAAGGTTGTGCCTGCGCACGCCATGAAAGCATACAGTAGTGGAGGGTATATAGCTCTCCTTATTTTTAACCTCAGCCGTACGTCCCAGCCGGCCAAGGCATTACAATGAATATATATATATATATATATATATATATTGAACTGAAGGAACAAAGAAAGATTAAATACGAAGCGAGAAAAGAAATCTGACGGCATAAATACAGTATAAGCAAAGTCTGCCGAATTAAATATGACTGCTTGCGTGTTTGTAGCGCACAAATGACACAAGAACTCCTCTGACAGCCTCAAATTCGAAGATGTCGAACAAGCAGTTTTTGTGGAAGAAACCCCTAAGAGAAGGTGCAGAAGCAGTAGGTAAACATAAAGGAACGAGACCACTTGAAAAACGAAGAAGTAGATATTAGGGTAATATCTGAAGGTTTCTTAAAAAGAAGAACGTGAAGAAATGTGCTGGCTCCAAGTACAGCCGCACCCATTTATAATGACATCGGTTTATGCAGCACCTCGTCTAGCGTCAGACATTCTGTGGTATGTACCAATTAATTCCTGACTGTTAACCATCACGTTATACTTCTCGGTTAGAACAACACCCGTTTATAACGACATAAAATATTCAGTCCCTTTCATGACGTTATAACCCAGTTCGGCAGCAGTTCAGAGTCCTGTGGAATACGGTTGTAAACAAGGTGATGAAATTTAAGGCCCATTACAAGGCAAAGAATTTCTAAAGCAGCAAGCAACTACTGTTTTCTCAAGAAGGACTCTAATCCGTGAAGTTAGTTCCTTGGCAAATTCAAGAATACTCTCATCTAACATACAGTCGAATATTTCCACGGCCTCTTCAACTCATAATCCATAAATATCTTGTCACTCGGCATTCAACTTTGTAGGCCAACAGCCGCTGTAATTTTGAGCGACCATCCCACACATCCGACGAAACTTACGTAAAACCTTAGCCGACTGAATCCAGAATATGACATGGAATATGCAATATTCATTAGTGAAGCAAAAGCCACAGGCCCTGCCGATTAAGAAAAAAATACCCCACTGACGTGAATATAAGAGAAATTAAACTGAAATGGGCCATAAGAAAACAGTGAAACTTTCTCGTTGGACTCGCCCAGCTTTCTGCCAGCAGCGAATAACTGCAGGAGTTCATGACACCAAGGAATTAACATGCACGCAAGTTTCAGCGGGGAAATTTTTCCCTTCGACGTGTGAACTGCATTTCTCTGCATATAACGTCGTCTGTGGAAATAACTATAAGAAGAAATAGAGAAGCTCAGGGTAAACTTACTTTTCTACCCTCGTATTCTGGTAACTTTACACTGCGCTGTTTCATAAGGATCCAAGTGAAACGCAATCCCACTTCAAGGAAGAAATCTCTGAGAAGATGGGATATTTAATACCCTTACGTTTCATCTCGAGATGGGAAGACATCAATTTAACACGGATCGAAATGGTGCCTACTGAACGACACCTCAGAACGACTTGGATTACGTCAGTAATTTGATACTCGTTTTAATTTCCTGCTCACATATAATTGAAATTCCTGGTATAGCTAGTTTTATTCCTATAAGCGTAGCTGACTGTAACGTGCATTATTCCATAACGGTTAATCTGATGTAAGTAGTACAAACTCTAACAAAATAATGTAACCCAGTTAGCATGTAAAGTCTACTATAAAACAATGACTGCCAATACCATACAACTGGCTTTCAAAATAAAAGATTGGCGGATAGATTTGTGTGACATAAGGACCGTTTTGGAGATAAAGATATGGGTGTAAGGAGTAAAGACTGATTGCTTTGCTCACTGCTAACTCAGTAGCAACTTCGTTTCATGCAACATGTCTATACATAACCTTGATTTACATTTATATGCGCAATAACAAAAGTAAAATTTTAAAATCAGAAGGGTGCATTAGCCGCTACAGCCAAACAAATTTTACATTTATATTCAAGGAATATGACTAAACCTCACAAAAATAAAATTCGTGGCGAAGCTATGAAGAAACATTATGCTCGGTAGGCCAGCAATTTTAATCTCCTTCCACAGACCAACCACAGTTACTACTGAGGTGTTCGTGATTTTCTACAGCACGTGCAGGAAAATGTTAGGACCTTGCATAATTCACAAGCATCCTTCTACCCACATTATACGTCTTATACACGAAAAGAAACATTGTGAAACAAATCAAGAACCAATAAATCTAAGGAATTTCTGCGCATTAACCCTGTAATGCTAAGATTTCCTGTAGCTGTGCGCTCTTGTAGTTCCTGTTCATATTCTGTAACTCCCTTCACTCATTCTTCGCATGAGTTACATACGTGTTAAAAAGAACGGCTCGATTTGGGTCGTGTTCGTCCGTCTTTTTGTCTACATTTCTATTGCATTTTTCGCTGTAGGATTCCAACCAAAATGTGACCGGCTTATTTTGCTGGTCTGGTCAGATAGCCTGTGCAACTTATTTTATATGAGGCTCAAATATGTAACAGTTCACAAATTTCAACAAACCCGGCATATTTTATAAAAAAAATTGTATATTACATGAAATATAGCCTTCATAAGGACCTGTAACATGAGTTTCAAACCTGTTTCGATACAACGTATTTTAAGGAAATGCCACGAAAAATACCGAATTCGTGAGTAGTGTGGAATGTGTAGCCTTTTCGTTAGTGAAATAATGAATCAGAAATTATATATTTTATACGTCATAATCGAAAGCGAAGGCAAATGAGGCAGTATCTCTGCAGAATCTCAAGCAACGCACTGTTATCGCGGAACACACGCTTTCTATCTCTTAAAAGTTTTAATACAATTTTCTGATTATCAATCCATAGTTACAATGCTTTTGCTCGAAAGATGGGCCACATTATCTTTCAGTCAGAATCAAAATAATGGTCAGTTCCTACCAGACTTTGGGTCAGTATCTCCCACATACAAAGCTAACATTATATAACGGCGTATTTCTCATTTCGATATTGTCCTACGGCACCTAAGAGTCAGTATCAGTCTTAACACATAATTAAAATGCTCAAATACAGCACATTGCTGCTTATAGGAACATAGCGTCATAGGTATACACCATAAAAACACTGCACAATGCGTTGTTTATGGCATGTCCACTGCAGCTGACACATGTTAACCATGGTAATTTCACAATTTCCCCATTTTCTCGTTTATTTTAACTACTCAACTTGCTCATGTACTTCATTCTAACGCACCTCAATGGTTAACTTCTCAACAAAGCGCCTCTGAAAATTAATTTTGTCGATATTAGTTGATCCAATTTGCGTTACATTCTCCGCTGTAAGTACTGTATAATGGCGCTGCTACCTTACAGCTTAATAACATACGGACTGCTTGGCGCGTCCATAGCACAGACTAGGAGCACTGACAGGATAATTGACCACGCAAATGCGAACAGCAGATGCCCATTACAATCAAGAAACTTGAGTAGCGTGCCATGTACGGAAGTTTACGCGACGCTTTCTGGAATGAGACAAGGAAGGTCAACATTGCGTTAGAATGTGTACTTTAAATATTTACACCAACACAGTCCGAGAATAAATATAAACCAAGGCGATTCTCCAAACAGCACACTATCTTTTTCATGTGCCACATACCACGTTTCAACTAGCAGTGAGACTATTACCGCATCAAACTAATTTCCGGGACATAACTGTTTCGAATGTAGTTAGGGTTGCCGCCTATCCTGACTGACTGACTGACTGACTGACTGACGTCGATTCTTTCACTCACTCCATGCAAATGCTAAGAACCCTAAAATAAGTAACTACCACCTCGCTTGTTCAGAAATACCATCGAGGTACACATATCAGTTTCAAGTATCATTTAGTAAATAACAAACCATTTAAATATCTCAATCAATACAGATCCTCATCAATATACATTAACTAATTACCTACCAATGATTATGATATGTTTTGAGAGACATAAGCAGATAAAGAACAATGCAACAATTTTGCTGACATAATGAAGCCAGTCAGTCAGGATAGCAATATCACGTGTACTGACACATGGACGAATATATTTTGAAGATCTCACTATTGGTTATATATTGACATTTTAAAAATAACATGTTCAAAACAATAACATTGACAATTTTTTAAATTTCAAGATAAATAAGAATAAGCAGAGGCACACGTTTTCCTTAAATATATATACATATGCAACAGATTTTATGTGAATTACATGTACTTACATGTTTTAAGGTGTCTTGTTCCACGTGTCACTTAAAGCAAGAACTTAAACAAGCCTGGGAAACGCCACTCTGACCCGTATATGTCTTCCTGATTACGATCCGTATTAATGGAAACATGCTTGAGATTTATTAAACGCTGTGTAAAGCACGTGCGTGTACCGCTATCGCGGTTCTTCAAGTGTAATACTTGAGGTACACGATAACACAATGGATCAATTTCAGATCACTACCACTTCGTTCCAAATAATTCCCTCCTCACCATTCATGACCACGTCACACATAGGAGGTAATGTTGTCCCTGTATTTAATCAATTATACGCCATTAAGGCACCTAGGTGATCGCTACTGTAGGTCTACCTGTCCCTTAATCATGCGTTAGATGAAGATGGTAGGGGTAACAGGTAATATGCTTTCAATTTTAATACCTAATTACAATTGCAAACGAAAATTAGTCCCGTGTTGAAATTAAGCCTAACCCCGCGGAGCATAATTCTTATTGAGAAGCTAGAAGTCTTTTGGGTAAGAAGTTCTCAGCCTTTGTGGAATGCTGTGTTTTATTACCGTGTTCACAAGAGTCCCTACACCGCCCTATGATGAAATGACGTAAGGTACAACCCAAATATTTTTATCCAGCGGCTGAAAAACGCACCATCTCATGTAGTTTTCAAAACATTAGAAATCAAGTTGTAGGAGCATATGGAAAACAACAATTTCACCACTTTTTTGTATTGTCGAACACGGTCTGATGCTTTTAAATATAAATTACCAATGTTTGTAAATACAGTGTTCTTTAGAATAGTACGAAGGACAAAAGTGCCAAAGCAGCAAGGCATGTAACGACATGTTGGAGGCCACCAACAAGTATCCCTAGGACGGTGAAATTACAGAGGATAAGCTGGTTGAGACATGTAGCTCGGCCAAGCGGGTAAATGAAGTACACAATCTGTAAGTCCCAGGTCGAAAATAACATCAAAATTCCAGAAACAAGACCTGGAAATGATCCATGAGGACCTAAACCTGCAGTATACAGCAATTACAAAACTTTTATGAGTTTTGAATAAAACAGTCGTGTAAACGAAACAAATTTTCTGTTTGCATAGTTAAACTGTCTCTAGTTGTGTCACTAGAAGCGGAGAAGCAGGTGACAGGATAATATTAAGAGGATCTGGAGCAGACAGAACTAATATTCAGATGATAGGGAGCAGATTATAACTAATATAAAGAGGAGGGGGAGCAGACAGAACTACTATTAGGAAGATAATGGGCAGATATAACCATTATTAGGAGGATGTGAAGCAGATAGAATTATTATTAAAAGGATGGGGAGCAGATAGAATATTAAGAAGATATAAGCAGATATAACTAATACTGTGACAGTGTGGAGCAGACAGAACGTATGTTAAAGAGGATGAGGAGCAAACAGAACTTACATTAAGAAGATGGGGAGCAGACAGAATTAATATTAAGAGGACTCGGAGCAGACATGGCTAATATTAAGAGAATGCGGAGCAGATAAAACTAACGTTAAGAGGACTGGGAGCAGACAGGACTAATATTAGGAGGATGGGGAGCAAAAAGAACTAATTCCGAATCGTAATTCTGGTATTAGCACTGTTGAATCCTCTAAGACCCGACAGTCCGCACTGCATAGTTTGGACAAAATACAGCTCATTTATGAAATACTGTAGCTGCCATGTTTTAGCAAGCGGATCCCAAATGACGTCACTGCACGCACACAGGCTCGCTAGACTGACAGACTGAAACAAGAACTCAGTGGTCAGCACTCATGGTGCTTATTAATGGTAAAACAAACTCATCGACTTTTTTTTGCAAAATGGACGTTTTATTGTTTGAAATTCGAAGTGTATATCATCCGAATATCGTAACAGCTCTACTGAAATCACGTACCTAAAACACGTCCTGTTTGGAACCTCTGAATTCTCGAACACCTTGTCACAAAATGACACCCTAATTACAAGTATGATACAACAGTTACTACGTTTAGAGAACTTTTCCTCTTACTAAGAAATTTTAGTCTCACACTTGCTTTACCCCGACACCCTGATTCCTTTCTTTTTAAGTTTGCAGCCTAGAATAAATTCCTGCAATTTATTTTCTCTCCCCAGCACTTTTCATTCCGTTCTATACTTTAACATACGCACATTACGCTTTAAGCGGTCTCGTCTAATATTAGTTGCTTCCCGTAATCGCGCAAAGGGGTCCGTGTTTTAAAGACGTTTACTCCTTCCTCTAACTTCCTCATTATCCACCGTCACGGAAGATTTATTTGCGCTGCATTCTGTGAAACGCTTCTTACAAATGAAAGATTTTAATATCAGATGTTTTCCATGTCGTCTACGAACAGGAAGCCTTTACGACAGTTTAGGTTCTCGAAGTGGGGTTGCTGAAAATTCAGGTCTTCTGGGATGTTACGCTTATCGACTGGTGAATAGTTACCGTCGTTTTGAAGGACAGCAGCGCCTTCTTCTTCGGAGCAAACACACCAAGAAGAGCAGGCACGTCAGTAAATATACCAGTCGACATGGCGCAATATCCTAAAAGACCCGAATTTCTTGACACCTTATGTCACACTCTCACACCTTGTTGTGCAAATTAACATGACATTTCATCACAGCTCACTGACACGAGGTGTGGACTAATTTTGTTCCAGTAATATTATTTTATGCGCAGTTGGCTGAGGCACTGCGCTACAAGCCGGCAGGTCGCGGGTTCGATTCCCGATGTTGCCATTGGATTTTTTTCATTGGCATAATCCTGTCGGTCGCACTATGGCCCTGGGGTCGACTCAGCCTCTAATAGAAATGAGTACCAGGAATATTTCCTGGGGGGTAAACGCGGCCGGTGCGTATGGCTGACAACCTACCACCTTCATGCGCTGATTGTCTAGAAATCTGGGAGCCTCAACCTCCTGGAAACCTAAGGGCCTGTTCAGGCCTGTAATGGGACTGCTTTACCGTTTTACCTTTTAATATTATTTTATAGGAACTCTGTAACAGAATATTTAACGTGTATTTGTCTGGCATATTTTAGTATAATCCTTTGAACTACGAAACACGACTAGGGATCAGGAAGATTTGTGCAAAGTAACTTTACACGTACACTTAATGTGAAGACGTATATGGGAGTGAAGGTATAACATCATGCATTCTTTACCCATTGTGAGCTTCATGCCCTATCCGTGTTAACCCCATGTGAAAGAGTCTTCCACTGCAAATAGCCGTCCCAGTCACGATAGAGAAGGAAGACATCGAAATTCCGCAATCCAGAGTTCAACCCTGTCCCTCAACTCAAAAGCCCCTTACCTAAAGGCGTGTTGAACAGATGTGAGTGACATTTTTAAGGGTAGATAGGAATGAAACATGTTAGCGATCTAAAAAAAAGTAAATATCTAATTACAGGTATTTGAAGGTTTTCAGTAAAATCAACAGTTAACGCAGGAGTGCACAAAAGGCGAGCGCCAGGTTGCCCACGCAGTTAAATTTTCGTGCGGTGGCGTCTAACACGTATGTGTCCGTAGTACGGAATTTCCTTCATGTCACGCTCCTGGCGCCTAGAATTTTGAGGTGGCAAGTAGAATTTTGGACAATTTGTGCACCCCTGGTTTGATTATTGTTTACGTGGTCTAATGAGGAACTTCAAACAGATCTATTAAAAATAAAACGTTCCCCTCCACGTCAAGTTCTTTCTTGCTTTCAAATGGACATATTGAAAATAACAGGCATCTTTAAAGGTATTTGCAAAACACGTGCCAGTCTAAACATTATAGCCGATTGTCATTACACTAGAAAATAGAGGTCTGATTTGTCGAAATTTATAGTATAAAGCGCACAATAAAATTTACATCGAAAGAACAAGATTAGTAGTTCATAATTAATTTCAAAGTGCCTATGCTAAAATGTTAATGCGTACCAAAATGTAAAATCTCAGTTTCCACTTCATGATATAGCAAGGTGATATAGCGTTAACGAAACATGTAGGGTGTGTGCAGGATCTTATAGTAAATGTTTCGTTCCGGTGGCTTATTATAACTGATTTGTTTAACAATTACTTCATGTGTGCTCCGCGACAGTTTCGTTCGTTGTTCTCTTATCCGCTTGCTGTATGGCATGTGCAGTCTGAGCATGGAGTGCGTCACTGCCGAATGCCTTAAAAGGCTCGTACTAGCATCCTTCAGGGGCGGAAGTCCTGGCGTCTTGCGTTACGTCACCACGACTGATACGGTACTCTGACACCCCGGCCAATTCAATTGCCACGGTAACGTTCGTAAAGAATTTTTATCGTTACACCCAAGTTCTGTGAAGTGGTAAACAGGGGGCAACGTCACAAAGCCTTGAGGATATTGGACTCAAAATGAACACAGGTTTAACGCTTGCAATTTAGTACAGTCCAGTTCCCGTATCTTGAAACTTGCGGGGTGAGGAAGTGAGGAAAGACGAAACGAGAGGGAGAGAAACAGTATGAAGATAGTAGCTGCTTTATGGCACGAGATATCAGTGAATAATACCAGTCCCAAATACATCGGCTGTTAGAACAGTAGGAGCCGGCACAGTGACTGTAATGTAAGTGATAAGTGTTTTTGAGCAGATAGTAGTTGCTGAGTCACATACACTGGCCAGGCGAATACCCGCCCCACATTCCTTAAACACCTTGTGTCAAGATACGGGAACTGGACTGCAAAGCCTACTCAAAGATCTTTCAAACCTCTCACTAAGTTTATAACAGGCTGCATTTCAATTTTTCTTTCTTTTCTTGTACTTTTTCTAGCATTTTTAGCCAAAATTCTTCCTTAATTGCGTAGAAATTAAGTCGATGTGGATTTCGAGTGTGGAATGTAACTGAGATAGGAATAACTGTCTTCTGTTCACAGACACGAAGCCCAAAGTTAAAACGCACTACCGAGCACACCGTCTCTCTTTCTGGCTGAACCTGGTGCCGGACTTGCACCGTCCGGGTGGGGACGACGTACCTCTCTCTCACCACATGCTCGAGGATGGCAACGATCACGCAATCGGCCCCGGGGGCGGTGACGTCAATTTCGAGGGGCGAGTTCGTCTACCAGGCCTCAGTGACGGCGCTCCACTCTCCAAGAAGCCAGCAGCCGAAGCCACCAGCACGTCATCGTCTGCAGTTCAAGCAGGCGGCAAAGCAGACCCGGCTAGTGTGAACACTTCCGGCAACACCGTTGTGACGAGTCAGAGCCTTTTACCCTCAGATTCTGACAGGAACGTCGATGACGCAACTTCAGCTGCCGCAGCTGCTTCAGCATCACCCCCTCAACAACAGGAAGACGGTTTCGCCGCGTATTCTACAGCACTGAGCGTCACCATAGCGATAGGGTGCTCTCTGTTGATACTGAACGTCTTGATATTTGCTGGAGTGTACTATCAGAGAGATAAGAGCAGACTACACCAGGAAGGTGGAGGGCAGGGGGCTGTAGGCAAGAAGAGAGCAGAGAACGGTCAAATGCCTAACAGTATATGTGGAGACCTTCTTGCCGTCGACGGTGGTGGCGGTGGGAGCACAACAAATGTCAAAGGAACTGATCCTGGAGGCGGTGGAGGTGCGATATTAGGTCATCATCATCATCACTCACATCACCATCACCAGTTACCACCACCAGAATTTGCGGACTTACCACCACCCCCTCCATCAAATAATTCATCATCTGGTACATCAACTCTTCCAAGGCCTCCACCACCTCCTAAAACACCTAAACCTCCCATACCAGCACTGTCAAATCCAAATCAATTACAGAGCTGTGGGCCCGAGTCTCAGCCTTCGTTGCCACCCCATAACATGCAAATACTGAATGCAGGACCGGGAAGTGGCGGAACGTTAACTAAGAAAGGTGGTTCACATAATAACAAAATGGAAGAGTTGCGAGTGTGACGACAACCGAACTTCAGTAACCAGACTATCACCACGGACGTGTGAAATTCGGGGACAGCGAGCGTGATGGGTGGAAGAACCTGTGGCGGTGTGAAGGTCTCAGTTCAACACACTGAAGAAGTAGTGCGTTTTGATACAAATTCGTTGTATAGGACAGTTATAAAATTTGATCGCCTACTCTTTCAGAATTTTATAAATGAAAAGACTCGGGGTTGCCTATCGCTATAGGAAACACAAATGTTTATTTTAGGTTTTTGGAAATATAGTACCACACGTTGTAAAGGAAAGCAGAGCCTCTAAAGATATTCAGTGACGACATTTTGTATTTTAACACTTTTTGAATAAGGCATGATTTAGCAGTATGCCAAGTCCTGACGTCTAATAATATTGTGTCTGTACGGAAAAGCAAGGAACTGTCCACTAATCCAAACACGAATGGGTTTACACTTTAAAATGTTTTGCTCAAAATGACTGACAAGAATGTGTAAGAAGTATACTTAATAATACAATGATAAAGGGGCCTATACTAGATGTTTAATTGTCCATCATTACTACGACGATAGACTTAATACAAAAAAATATCCACAACAAACGGATTCCATATATCGCAGGTTAACTTCGAAATTTCACTTACAGGAGTTTTGTTTACAGCCTTGCTTGTTTCCCACAATCACATATCGTTAAAAAGTGATTTATTGTTCTTTCAGGAATTAAACACAACATAACAACCATTTCTAAAAAATAAATCTGTTTACAAGACAGGACGAAAATATTAAATATAAATCATACCTTCCAGACTTGTTAGGTGTCCATATAATCTTTGGCATAATATCATTACAGTTTCCACTCGCCTAATATCAAAATAATATGAAGTAAAATACCATCTTACCTTATGTGAAATCAGACGCACTTTCAGTACCAATTATTAACATGTTCACAGCAACAAGCTTCTAGATTAACCGTGCAGTGTTTAAATGGATACACAAAGGAAAACAATAAATACGGTGTTTGCGAGACAGGGAAATATCCACGACAAAGCAGACATATTGCCTAGCCTACTACACATCATAGTGATCACATGAAATCTTATGGGCTCGGTGCATCTAGGAAAAGTGACCATTATACCAACGTTACAGTAAAACGTGAGCATTTCGCAATGTGTGTCTTCCGAGACTGAAAAAAAAAAGTATTCGGGTCGCTCGACAAAATCTATTAAATTACACGAAATAAAAGACACGTGTATGAGGTATGACACACTGATGACACTTTGCAATGGATTAGGAAGCAAACTTCTATTTTTCAAAGCACATGTTTTCCTTCTATCTGACTGTAAAGGTTCTTTCCTCGTGGAAGTTTTCATGTGCTGAGTAAACGGCCTACTGTGCTCAGTTCGATTGTATAATCAAACTTGAAAGTATGAAAAATTAATAAGATCCAGTTGAATATAATACACCACCTCAACAACAACAACAACAACAACAACAACAACAACAACACTTAACACTGTGATAAGACGACCGAAAGAAGATATGATGTAGTCAAGTTTTATATACAGTGTAGTTCTAACTTATTATTTTTCTACCACCTACTTCCAGTATAAAGAACGCCTAGTTTTCTGTAACACTCACTTATATTAGAACAAAAAAACTCAGGTATCAAGGACTTCCCTAAAATAAAGTATGAACTGCATATGAGAATATAATCACATATGTGCAACCTTTCATGGCTTTTATGCAAAAGTAATTTGTTTAGACCGAACATATTTAATAAGTTACAAAATAATTTCGGTCAGTTAGATGAATAAACCACAATAATGATCACGAGCACTTGCCATTCTCGGCAAATCTTACTTGTCAGTCACACTCTACTATCTTACAGCTGTTACCATAGCCAAACACCGCGCAAGGAAGGCATAAATTGAAACAGCCTGTTTATTCCTTTGATGCCACTGCTAACCTGCGTTTAGACGGGATTGTATGTCTTAAAGAGCATCTAATTCCAAAGACGCCCGTCATACAATGTCACTTCTTCCGCTTCTCATTTCTTCCATTGCGCTGAAATGCAGTCGCTTTGCTTCTTGAAGATAGTGACAAAAGTACGTCACATTCTACTCTTCTGGCCAAAGTTTTAAATCCGACTTTAACATATTATTATTATTATTATTATTATTATCATCATCATCATCATCATCATCATCATAATTTTTTGTTTTGTTTTCATGTTTGTCCTGTTTACTCGCCTTTGTTATTTGTGCTTATATGTTGTGCTATTTCTGTTACTGGCCACATGGCTGTTGACTCAGCTCGTTAATAAACGAGAAATGAACTGAAAGGAACTGAACTATTACACACGCAACGCGTTTGCGCGGAGATCTCAGTTTAAAGCATTTTTGCTGAAGGCCAGTGAAGAACACAAGGCAAAGATAACATAAGCATTCTCTCGTATAACTAAAGTCTTAAGCAGTAAATTCTCACATTTAAAACGTAATGACTGCAACAATAAATTTTACAGCACCCATCCTTATACACTGGGTGACGCAAAAACAATTCACGCCTTTATAAGTTACACATTTCAGATCTTCACAATATTTGTAACCGTTGACTTATAAACCAATATTTCACAGATATTGTGTAAATTATAATCTCTGTCTCTATACCGTATTTCCATTACCTAGCTCCGATGATTAATTATTTATTAGCATCAGACCAAAAACTGAAGAAATTCTTCGCAAGTCGCCGTGCAGTTACTTTACACTCTACAAAAACATCACCTTAACAAACTTTGCATTATTTCTCCGCGGTCTATTACCATATAGAGTTTTAGTATCCTATCGTCAGTGGCGCCAGTGTCACTCCCGCCTCAAAATTTCGCACGCCCGCCATGTTATTGTTACTTATTTCATGAAAACTAAAAATATACAGCAGTGAGGTGACCTTAATTGGCATAACGTTGACATCCAATTTTGTGAAAACAGATCAGCTGCTTCAGACGTTAAATGCACACGCAAACGTACACAAGCATACGCGTACACACACATATAAGACTGCGGAACGTGTCTCGGAATATGGTCGGTACAGATCTGACAGTCTTAGTTTCAGGAAGACTGAGAACCTAGTGACCTCGTAAGGATTTTAGTAAATGGAAAAAGGGCTGAAAAGTGCCTAGTTTTCATATTCCAAATACAAAATGCATGTACTTGTATCGACTGATCTGAACTGAGTAACAGGCTGGAAGACGGGGGTATAGTGGTTATATTCTCGGCAGAAGCAAGACATCTGTCTCTCCTCAAAGGCATTCAAACCGGCTTTGGAGCCCATCCAACCTGTCATTCAACGGGCACCTACACTCTTTGCTCGGAGATAAAGACGCCTAGGCGTGAAGCTGACTAGTCATCTCCATCTAGAGCCGAAGTTAGACATGCGTAACGTTACGCCTCCGCTCACATATAAGTTTTCACTGGATAGTGCTTAATTAGGCACACAGGCCTTTACACATGCTTAGATATTATGGTCTAAATAACTGACTCTACACCAGTTTCAACGAAATCCGTAAAGCTGTTTATTTTACACTTTAAAAAAAACACTATTTTGCGCCAGCCGGTATAAGGCTATTGATATGTTGGTTGCTATACAGAACAGGATCACGATAAAAATAAATTCTGACCAGGAAAAAACAGAAAATATGCAAATAAAATTAATAAGGAAAACATTTAAACTAAGAAATCACCAAGAATGAAAAATGGACCAGGTCCATTATTTTGACAGCTTTGTCGAAAGGAGTTTTGCATGTTTTCGAGTTCATCAATCGTGACTACGTGACGGAACACATTAAAGTGATAATGCATTTATAAAAGTAAGCGCCAAAGTTGATTTGCAGCCAACAAAGCTTATTACCTCATACAGCCAAGCCGTCTACGTAATGCCAACCAAACGGCTGATCGTTTTCCAATCTCTTTTACATTACCACTGTCCTGCTCGCTAAAGGCAGTAACATCCGGTGTTCGAACAGCTACTCACACTATCCGCCTAGTACGCTCCGAATTACTGCTACCAATTTTAGATTTTTTACATCACCGCTACGATACAGACTGTGTTGCTATATAATGACTAATGATGAATTGGTAAAGGGTAGGCCTAAAAGTGAACCTATGTGTAGAACAAAACCCCTACAGTTCTTTAAACGTGTTTTTCTTCCTCAAGAGCAAAAATCTCTGAAAAAATATATCATATGAACAGCAACATGCCGAGGCCACAGGCAATATGATAGCTTTAATGTATAAGGAATAAACTGTCTTTCTCTCCCTCTCGTAACAGCAATGTGCAGCCTCAGGACGACACCGCATCAAAAGATGACAGCTTTTAGTTCTAACCATGTACTAGTCTCTTCTAATGCACTGGGCAGTCTGCATTACCCCGATATACGTTACAATGTTTTGATAGAAGGGCGCCACTATTATAACAGAATTTGAAAAGGGAAGAAAAAGGAAGAGAAAATATAAATGAACCACATAAACTCTCCTGATGTCAATCTCACACTGTTTCAGAAACCACATTAAATGGTCCAACCACACACAGTAATTTTATAGCATTACCTCTTGTTGTGGTTGTGACCCATACAAACGTTAATGTAGACAGAAGTCAAAAACGTGCCAATCCGCCGAGACTTGTGACATCGTATGAAGCACGTAGTGAACCAAAAAAAAAAAAAGATAAGAATTCGAGTAAGGGATAATGTGGGACATGAAGGGGGCACAATTTTCAACAACATATTGTCTACTCAGTAGTAACAGAATATGAAGACAGAGTTAACACTTTGAGGTATGGTTTTTATCTGCGAGATTCAAGGACCTCACAGCGGGGTTGATGATGATTCTAGTCTCCTGAGGTACGATTCCGTGTCGAGTGACATAGTTACCGATGTTTCTGAGAAGCTAGCTGTCTCCACCGTCACAGTGAAAACTTTTATAGCTATTTACCAACCGACATGGCATCATATCCCACAAGACTTGAATCTATATACAAATTCTATTCCTATCTTTCACGGAAAACAGACCGTGCGCATTACAAAGACTAATCAGATAATGCTTTATAGCGAACAATTTGCCTTGCTTGTGAGTGTCATACAAAACACGTAAGTACATGAAAATGCAGTTCCTTAATTTTAAAACAGGTGGAACGTATAGTTTCCACTGAGCCGTAAAAGGTGAATAATTTTAAAGGCAAGGTAAATTACTTTAATAAAAACTGGTTTACTGGTAATGACATATATATTTCGCTATAATTTGTGTCTAAATGACGGAAGAAAGTCATTATGGACGTCTGTAAAAGTTATGTTTACTGATAGACTCTGAAGCTGGTGACCTGCAGAAAGATGAAGTGGCCTGATTCCTCTCAGAAACATTCTTATCTCTTAAAAAAATGATTTACATAAAATCGAAGGAAACATATGTCTTCATCAGGTATTTCTATTACTCAAACAATCACAAAAGTAAAAGAAAGTAAATATTTGCAAAACGCAGACAATTTCAAATAGTCCTCATAACTGTACACCAAGAAACTTCACACAACAGTACAGGTACACAATTTCGAGGTTAATAATGCGAAAAAAGTAATATGGAATCTCAGTAAAATACGACCACGAAATAATGTGTGTTCAGTGAACTTATATTTAGGCTTTATAAAGTGGAAATTCCTTTACGTATCAGGAATGAAACTGACAACCAAGGAGTAAACAGGAAACCAGGCATGATGATGTGTCTCTTAGAAGTGAAAAATGCTGAAAAGAAGAGCAGCTTTACACAAATGTCCCGTTCGAAGCATACGATAATATTCTGTTGCAATCAACAGAAAGAAAGACATTGCTCATTATATTTAGAAAAAATAACGGACTCGTTCAAGTGCAAAATGGTTGTTGAGTAATATTTTTCTGCCAGACTGACAGTCACAGAAATGAGTTTTCTGCGAGCAAAGAGAGAAGTGTTAAAGTGTGTGTGTGCGCATGCGTGTGTGCGTGCGTGTGCGATAGAGAGAGACAGTGAGAGACTGACAAAACCAGAGACGTTAAAGGATATATAAAATGTTATGTTAAATGCGGTTAAAAATAAAAATATGAATTGGATTTTAATAATTCTGAGTTTATATTTATAATATCCTGGATTGTTCCCAAACCCTGCCGCGTAGTATATATTTGGTACAGAGAAAAATGTTATAACCCTGTCCCAGTTGAAGAAAATTACGATCATTGTACTGTACAACACAGTCTATTTCCTTTCGTGTGATACAAGAAGGCCTTCACGCCACGTGATCAATATTGACATCACGGGCTTACGGGGTATGACGCCGTGTAGTTCGGATAAATGCCAATGTTCCGAAGGAACCTGCCGTCTCCATCGTACACCACAAAAACGGAGACAGCAGGTCAGTCAGAAACGTCGGCACCTATCTCTCAAACCACAAATCACATCCCAAGAGATCGTCAGCTTTGTATTTCAGGGTACTTCAGGCACTGATTTCCAACTCACGAGTAACTTTACCTTCGTATACTTTCAGTCAAACATTTTTAATCTCCCTCTCCCTCACGGAGTTAATTTCGTTTCGTAGTCCTTACCTCTTCTACCTACTCACAGTAGGTGTCGAGGCTGTTTATTTGCACTTGATCACAATCAGAAACACACGACAGTTAGTCCTTGCAAAGATCGACGTTCTGTTTTCTCCGACCTAAGAAGTATGAAATACGTCACCAATTAGAATATCACATCACGAGCAGCTCTGCACTTTAAAAAGGCCGTATGGTAAGCCCATTATAATGCGATAGTGAACTCTAGAGTATTATGATTGTCTGGCCATGTAGTTAAGATGGAAAAGTCACTGAATGCGTACATAATTTTGGTCAAGAAATGCCTTCGAAAACGTCTAATTAGAATAACTTATAAGGAGACTGGTATACAAGTATAACATTAAAATGTATGTTAGGGAGATAGGTGTGGGTGGATCGGGAATGGTTTCAACTGGTTCAGAAACATGCCCAATGACAGGCTTTGATCATAGCGAACTCAAACTGCCGCCTTCTGCCTCCATAACTTTCCCCCTCCATCCAGTTTATATAAATCTGTACGTATGGACGAATTTTAAGTCAGCAAGTACTGTATGAAAATAGTACTCCATACGATATTTAAGCACAAATCGGCGTTATTCAGTCACCAAAATTCACGAAATCTTTCAATCTGCAATCACATATCCATGCAGTACCCCTACTTTGCATACAATATATCACTTCTTCTTCCTCCTTTCTTCAGTCTTTTTGGTATTAAAACCAGAATATCCAGGAAGCTTGAAGTGTTTAATAATGGCCCCTATGTACATACAGATCATACAAAGTCGTGCATCTGCTGAACGACATCAGGCACCTGTGTTGAGACACAAAGGAGTAATGCATCCAGAATCTATACGGAAACAATAAACGTTGCACATTATGTAAGTTCCGATCTAGAGGAACAAAGCAGTTCATAATACGACGGAAACTGGTGGGTGGAGTTGTAGGAAGCAACGGCAGTCAATACCTGCTACAGAAACGGTACAGTGACGTCACGTTCGTATCCACAGATTCAAAATTGGCACAATATGTGGGAAGGTACTGCATTTTAAACGTGGAAATAAATCACTGAACAGGGGCGAACGATCTTGTAGGTATATCCAAATTACAGTTGCTGTTGCCATATATTTTGTTACAGTGTTGAAATAAAATGCGCTTACACTTCACGCACTGACACTGATCTTTACGTTGACAAAGAGATTTAGTGATGCTGACGCGACATGAGTTAAGAACAAGAAAGAAAAACATACACAGCTGTGGCACAGACGCTTTAAGGAAACGAATAACTTGGGAAAGTTAGGCGTAAACACAGTCAGTATTAAATGCAGAGTAACAAATATATCGTACTTTAAAATAATATATAGATTGTCTCACAATACACACCAGCGATGGGCTTTCTGATTAGAATTCAATAAAAAAACAGGGAAGGTCTTCGTTGTCGGAGTAACTGTCAATTTAACCTTTTAAAGCCTAGCGGTAACTTTACTTACCACCAGGTTTAACATTAAAAAATTCTACGTGGTGTCCACATTGCGTTTATGTGTTTTGTACGGATATCAGAACAAACAGCAACTTTTGCCTTATAAAACATTAAGAGACTGGTTTTTATAACCGGAGTGTAGAGTGTTTACAGAGCGGTCCGCACTGAGTCCTTATATAAAACAGATACGCTTCGTCTTTAAAGGGTTAAGGAAAGCCTAAACCGTGGAGTTGGTGAGTTACGTACTGCGTCAGTCAGCAAGTTACTGATGAGACACTTAAGCTGGTGAGTTACATGTTTAGTTACTTGGATGGTGAGAGTTAAGTTGCTTAGTGCCGAGAGAGGTGACCGGTTGAGTAGTCAGCTAGATAGAGCTCAGCCACAAACTTGTCACATAGGATGACAAACTATAAAATCCGTCGAGGATCGTAAATTTCTCACTGTCTCTGGAAAGCTCGTATAAACAAGCCGCTAAAATCTGCAGATGGCAAATCGGTTAGTCATCACTACCATCGTTCCAATTAAAGAGCATAACAGCATTTCAAATTTGTTCTTCTGCTCTTTGTCATCAAAATGTTAGTATCCTACAGACAACCGAGGAATCGTGTTTCGATTCCCGATTGGGGCAATAAACTTTTCTTCTAAGTGTCCACACCGGCCTTCGGCACCATAAGCTATTTCCCCGGGGGTAAAGCAGCCGGGGCGTGAAGCTGATCGCTCACTTCCATCTAGCGCCAAGCTTCATGTGTGAAGCTACGCCTCTAGTCCCTCATATGCCTCCATGGCGTGACGATTAAGCATACGGACAATTTTGCTATTTTAAACTCAATCCAGCATCAATTTCACATTAACACATTCTTTGCCGTACTTCAGTCTGCAAAGTGTTAACCCTCCGAAGACAGAAGTTAATCCAAATCGTAGGGTACACAAAACTTCGGTTCCTGCAGAAAACACAGTCTGTGTACGTTAAAACACAAATTGTTATTGCCATTTAGGGACTTACGGATACTGTCCAATGTCAGCACCTATTTTGCGATTGTGGTGAAAAATCCAGGTTTTAAAAAGAAATAATTTTCTTCAGTAAGCTGAATGCATATCAATATTGTTCAGAGCTAGAGTGTAACGGACTTAAACAGGAGATTCGGATGTTACATCTCTCTAAGTAAGTCCCTACAACACTCAATAGCTGAAATACGCTATCTCTGAAGATTCAAGCCTGTTGATATATTACGCCATGTCAAGTGACAAGCAGCAAGGTGACAGAGCTGTGAGAACCGCTAATCTCGTGTACGATCCCTAGTTCGTCTCTTCAGTTACTTTACTGACTGCGTGGAATTAAAAACTTGTAAATTAGAAACTTCGAAGAAATAAGAAATGGCAGTAGCTTAGTTTAGTTTACTATTGCGACACATGTAGGTAGGATGTAAGGAACAATATGAAATTTCCGATAAATATAGCAGGCCCCACTTTTTACCTAAAATATAAAACAATGGCATTTCACAAAACTTCCGTTTCCCAGGGTATGTTGTCTATTGACGTATATCAGATTTCTAACATTTAATCCTTACAATACACGGCATAACAGAAAAACGGACTTGCTATACAAACCACTACTACTCTGCATGTCTGTCACAAATAAGTTGAACCAAAAGAAAGCGTAGGATTGCTTCAATAATTAACTTAAAAATATACGTAGGTCTATGGAATTCTGTCCGTTGTTCAGAATAATCAATATCTAACCTGACATTGCTCATTCGATTATATGGATTTACTGAAGACAGTAAAACTTTTGTAGGAATTCCCCACGTGAAATTCATTATTCCATAAGCAAGATTCCGGTGATAGCAGCAAATTCATAAATTCTACAGCTGCAATGGTGAACTCTCTTATATCACATATAACTGCAAAATATCATGCTATGTAGCCTAATACAAACAAAATTAATTTCTCTTCATAATTCAAATATTCGTACACAAGCAAGAGAAGAAAAATCGACCAACCCCATATTACACAGGCTCGAGGAATATTACTTGAGATGTTTCGAAGAAATCACCTTTGTTGGTTACCATTTCACCATACCCTCCCTAGCACTTTGTCCTCAGACATCCTCTGTCCCTTTCTGTCCCAGCGTTTTCACAGCCTCAATCAACATTCACCTCTTAGATTCAAAAATTGAGTTTCCCACACACATATAAACAGCAGTCACAATTGCGTTTTTCTTCTTCTAGTTTCTAGACAGTAGACGGAAAGCTGAAATAACACGAACTGAAGCATATCAAGTAATCCCCATACTTAATTTTCTATCTGCCTCATGTCTGTAAAGTTCACTTGTTATTTTAGTTGCAAAATATCTGAAATATGAAGGATTATCAAAGAATGCTTTGGCTCTCTACATATCACAATTTCATCCTGCAGTTTCCTGACGATGCCTCGACTTATGCCTAAGTTTAATTTACGTTCACTCCTACATCGACCTTACTGCAGTCTAATACAGCTTCTGTGTATCTAAAATTGTTATATCTTTACCCAATAAATCTAATTCACAGCCATAAGCCATAAGAGTATGTATTCCCCTTCATTCCCTCTTTACATCTTTCGAGTTGCTAATGGCGTATTCTTGCAACGTCCAAGAGTGATACCGACAAAGTATCTTCTTGTATCAGTAATTTTGAACAGGAAATACATCAGACAATTTTTTTTTTTTTTCAATGGCGCAGCAGCCCATAGTGGGCCAGGGCCTCCTCACTATCGAGTCTCCACGATCACACTCAGACATGCCACTGTCGGTAGGGCTCTTCTGGACAAGTGATCAGCCCGTCGCAGAGACCTCTACCTGACCACACACAACACTCACAAGAGACAGACACCCACACCCCGAGCGGGATTCGAACCCGCAATCCCAGCAAGCGAACAGCCGCAGAACCACGCCTTAGACCGCGCGGTCAGTGGGATCGGCTCAGACAAACTGTACCGGTACAAATGTTACTGCTATATCATTTTAACACATTTTAACTAACCTGACTATTTTCAAGAGTAGGCCTCTTCTGCGTTCGGCGATAAAGTTGTGTATTACTCTTTTCCCGAATCACAGGTTTTGTGGAAGTCTACGAAGAGGTTGTGCGCTGAACCGTTGTAATCCCCTTTCTTCTCCAGTGTCTTACGCACGCAGAATATTCCATCAGTGGCTGATCTACACGCATTATGCCGAAATTAGCTCTGATAATCTTCAGTAATATTATGCATGAAGTTAACCTTGGGGTATGGACGTTGTTAAAATTTTGTCAGAAATTTACAAGAATTATATCGCTCGATAATTACTACAGTTCTTTTTATCTATAATTTTATAAATGTTTGGGTTACAATAATAACAACTTACAGTCTTTCCACAGTTGTATGAATTCTTCCGCATGTCAAAGGAAAGCATCGGACTGCAACTTACTATCTTAGCATCTACTCGGACCAGTACTGCCGGCCTTTGATCTCTTGCAATTTGTACAGTTTTCGAAGTTTCAGTTGTAAATTTACCTCGAAAACTTAAAATTTGGTACTAATGGCTGTATGAATTTCATCCACCTAACTCCGTTAATCCTAGGCATAGTTAATAACCGACGTAAAAATGCTCACTAACTCAAGAATTTATTTGGCAAGTTTGTAAAGAGGTTACCATTCTCATCTTTCGACAAGACAGTTTATGTTGCTAACCCTCTTCGAATATATTTATGCCCCTACACAGATTTTCTCCATCATGACGACTTACTAAGTTCCGAATAAATTTGAAAATAAAATGTTTCAGACACACTCCCTTTGGACCTTCCATATGTTGGCAAAGATTAGGATTAATAATAAAAGATGTAACGAGATGTAGGCCACTTATACTACGTATCAATTCCTGCACAATACATCGTTGTTTGGAAACCTAGGTCAATTTCGAATCCATGTGAAGTATGAGTTAGGCATACCGGTACGTAAAAAATGCAACCTGCCCCCACACACAGTCATGCACACACACTCCATATTCCCCTGACCTGACACCATCAGACTTTTTTCTATTTCCCAAATTCAAGTTGAAAGCCCAAGGTCGCCGATTTGACATAAGCATTAATATTCATGCAAAACAAGCAGTGGATGGAAGAAATCTAGGGGAAGAATACTACCTAGACAGAAATAGGTGGCGACTAGGATGTGGGATACGGCCGTAAAGACTGTAAGCACCCTCTTATATATATTGGGTCATTTAGGGACATCTCGACACGTTAAGAAATAAGATGTTATTTCGGCAAACATTTCCCATATTTCAAAACACAAACTTTCAAATAATTTTCATAGACGTATTTTTTTACTTGTACTCAAATAATGTAACACGTAACTTCACGGGAAACAGAATTATGCAGCAAAAACAAAATGGAGGCCAAATGTCGACTTCACCCTGCGTTTGGGGAGATTTAGGCACCTGTGCGAAAGATGTAAAGAGGCTGGACGTTCTTTACGAACAAAGCTTAGTTTATAAAACAGTTTAGCCAGTTTACCTCAGATAAGGGGCATACTATAATTACAGGCAAAGGTCACAGATGAAACACATATCTTGTCCATTTTCCACACAAATTTCGTGGAACCATCTTCCACAGCTTCCAACACACTGAACCCACTGTTCACCAGCTTTGTCGCCATAACAGTAACCACCGCACACACCGCAGTAATTTTCGTCACTGTTGATACTGGTTGAGCAGCGGGGTCCATCCATCCCTATTCGTCGTTCTGAATGAAGGCTAGTTGTTTTCTTGTTCTGCACTGAGCTGCGTTGTCTTCCATTTTCCTGTCTACTTTCCCTGAGCCTCTCCCGGAAGTCTGCAGACGTTACTACTGCCGACTCCTGTTTCTTCCTTCCTTTACGAATAAAGGGGTCGCTTGGGAATGTAATCTTTGGGAGAGGCGACAGTTCCTCAAAGGACGTAGGAGTGGATGTGGATGTGGATGTGGATGTAGGAGAGTCAGCAGTGTCTTCAGCCAGGCGAACGCCATCACCACCGTTCACTGCTGGTGCAGGCTGATATTCGAAGACATCTTCTGCCAGTATGTCGGGGTTATAGGGATAGAGCCCACATTTAAGAAATCCGCTGGACAAATTACCAGTAGTTGCTGACTTATCCCACGCCAATTTCAGCGATTCGCCGAAGTCTTCTTTGGTGATTCTCCTTCCTGGATACTAACAAATGAAGTTCCTGCAGGCTTCATTATAGAAATGCTTAAGGCTCTTGAAATAGGACACGTCAAGTGGTTGACACTTATGGGTGGAATGAGGGGGTAGGCACAGAATTTCAGTGCCTAAACGGGATGCTTTATCAAGCACATCTGGGTCCTTGCAATACGATGAGTGGCCGTCGACTATTAGCAAGATCCTTCCTTGCGGTTTGTATTTATAAATGTGATTTAGGAATGCAGAAAATACTTCATACGTCATATACCCGGACTCGGACATGTGCACCACTGACCCATTAGGCATTCCTTTGGAGTAAGCATCACTCTTCCTAACCCCTTTCATTATGACAAAAGGTAGCACAGCTTGACCTGCTGCATTGGTGCATACCATAAGTGTCACGGTGGAGCCCTTTTCTCCTGTCGTTGCATGATACACATCTTTCTTTCCTTTGGCAGACATTACTTTTCCCGATGTGAATATTAGCTGCAGTCCTGTTTCATCTGCACTGAATATTCTGTCAGGCTAGTCCCACAACCCGAGTTGCTCTACATTCCACCTAAATGTTTGAAGAATTTACCTACTTCTTCTTTATTCAGTCCGTTGAAGCGAACGTATGACAGACCTTGAGCCTTTCGGACACTTAACTTTGGGTTTCTTTTTAAAAAAGAATGAACCCAATCATAGCCTGCCATTTTCTTCTCTAAACTAAATCTATGGCTAAGTTCGTTCATGGTTGCGAATTTAAATGTCAACTCTCTGACATCCATCACCGTCAGTCCAAACCCTCTGGAATCCAACAGAAGCAGATGACGAACTGACTGGACCTCCGTGGTTCCACTAAGCGTAGCTCTTGTTCCTGTCTGCCTGTTACTTTTGCTGCCTGAGACCAGTCTGGTCTTCAGCGTGTTTCTGGGGACACCAAATTCTTTTGCTGCTGTTGCAAGAGGCATATTTTTTTTTCTTTTACTTCTTTTCATGCTGCATCCATATTTTCCGGCTCCCACTTACCAAGCTTACCTTGATAACGGTACACACGTGGCACCTTTGGCACCTAGAAAGTAAACTGAGGACCATGTACAATCCTCCCGAATGTGAATTAACTGTAATTCGCAACCAAATGAAGCAACAACGGGGAGAATTCGACATGTCGAGAACTCCCCTGTACTTGGTGTCAGAATGTCCCATAGTTACACGTTACACGACAGAGGGCTGCACTGGTCACATCCGAAGCTCCTTGTTAGCTTACACTGCATGGCTATTGTCTAGAAGGCGTGGGCTTTCACCACAAGAACACTAATTCCATACAAAATCTCGTGCATCGAGTGGAATTGCTGTTATATACAGCGCAATTATTATAGCGCAGGCTTTTTGGAGTAGGAAACACCTATTTATTTTTTACGGTTCCCTATGATGTTTAAAATTGCAAAAACAGACCTCTTCGAACTTACACTTTGCTCACCAAACACTGGACCATTTTCTGAATAGTTTCGGTCTACTGTCACGAGAGTGCAGCTGTATCTAGAGCACCAATTCCTTAAAAGTGTCGAGATCTCCCAGATGTCAAGATCACCCTAAATGAACATATATATATGTATGTACGTATGTATATACACATACACACACACAAACACATTAATATTCATTGTAACGTGAAGTCAGTGTTAAAGAGCAAATATAGCGCTGCAGACGAATTTTCTAGTGTTCCCAAAGTTTACATGAATGCTGTATTAAGTGTACTCGATCATTCGGGGGTTATGATGAGGGAAATGATTGACAAACTTATTATCATATGCATCGTTATTCTTATCACGTTTGTCTAAGTATTTTCTTGCCGCACTCTGTGTATACACTTTGTGTGAAGGAGGTACAAAATATCGATCTAGTAAGCAGGGAAAATTCATGTGTTTAAGATAGGGGGTTTAATTTTTTAAAGTTTATTACATAATACAGAGAGGGTAGGGACTGTGTGTCTGTAAATATGTTTAATCTCCAAAACTGGTTAACTGCGTGCAGCGAAGTCCTTCAGAAGCTGATAGTCTTTCAACTATTCAGTGGATTCCCCATAGATTTTGGGACCCGAAGTTCCGTTACGTGTTCGGAGGACTTCACATCAAAAGAGTACAAACAACAAGAAAGCTTTTTTATCCTTTTTTAATTTCTTAATTTTGTATACTCGTGTATATGATGAAAGTAACTGTCGTGTTGTTGGCGTCCTCTAGGTCCAATAGTTCTCGAGACATACAACAGCAAAATTTTCCTAATTATTCCTAATTATTCAAAAGTGCTTCCTGTTGCTACGTACAGTTCTGATATCATTTCGAATAAAAAATAAGCAATGTTAAGAGAAAGGTTTAATGCTGTAATACAATTGTTTTTCGTCCTTCTTTTCCCATTTGGCCATTTATAATTGTTTTTCAGCCTGGTTCTCCTATTCCCCACTTGTCCAACTTCGAAAGCCATAAACATGTAATTATACAGCCAACACTACCATTTGCAAACATGGACTTTTCCTGAACACTGACTGACAAAGCATGCAACAGCCCACATAAGCTCCCCGCCTTCAATTTATTTTCTGGCGTGTCCTTAGCGTCGCCCCATTCCAATGCATGTTGTACAGAAGAAAACCAAGAATCTCAGGGTATTTCTTTACAGATGTCGGAGGGAGGTAATGGGGCGAAAATGGAGGTCCAGGTACACCATTAGGCACCTCCGCCTATAGCTTTAACCATCAGCCAAGCAGACATTTATCTCTTTACATGAATACCAGAAAAATTTTATGTGTTATTACAGGGTACAGAACACTGACTGAAGCAGGAAATGCAATTATGTTCGTTTTTGTTGCACTCTTTCTGAACATATCTCCTGTTTCTATGACGTCGATGTCCTAGATCTCCGATGGCCACAGAGCTAAACCAGCAACACTGCACTACTAATGGTGATCTGATAGACAGTGAAAGAGTGGTACATTAGACAGAGTGACGGGTATACGAGTGTCAGGGGATAGCTGACCAAACAGAATAGATGAGATTTCTGACGGACAGACAAATTAATGGATGGACGGCTTGATGAATGGACATACAGGTAGGCGGCACACACACGGGCGAATGGAAAAAATTAACATTTGGGCGGACAGGCAAATGAATGAGTAGACGGAATGTGACATCTGCTATATTCATTGTGATATTTTCGTACAGTGACAGTCTTCGCCTTTTCCTTGGAGAGGAATTCAGACGTCTGTAATAGGCTGAGAATCGTAACCTCGTATATAATATTCATTATAAATGCCGATTACTTGCCGTGCGGTCTGCGAAGAGCACGGTTTTGGACCCACAGAATCAGTGGCGTAGGTAAGAGACCGGAGCTCCCGCGGCTCGGTAATTGGGCGGGAGGCGCAATAAGTATTAGCGATGTTACTCCCAGACCTCGTAACAGGCATCCAGAATACCGCCTTCTGTCAGACACATAAGAATCCAGCCCGAAAGAACCCACGATATGTATTAGTATTTTGTACGTTTGGCGGCTTCCCTCACACACAAGCTCCCCCCCCCCCCTCCCCCCCACAGAGCCGCTTGGTCTGCGGAGGCCTTATCGAAGCCACTGGCTCGAACATACGGATGACAGATCCGAATTCAGCTCCAGGCATATGTGTGTGTGTGTGTGTGTGTGTGTGTGTGTGTGTGTGTGTGTGTGTGTGTGTGTGTNTGTGTGTGTGTGTGTGTGTGTGTGTGTGTGTGTGTGTGTGTGTGTGTGTGTGTGTATCTGTGTGTCTGTCCGCGTCTTTGTCTGTGTGTGTGCCTCTCTGTGTGCTGTCCTTGCTATGGACCGATCTGAGATAAATCTGGATTTATAATTTAAGAATTAATTCCGAATCCTGAGACCAGAAAGCCTAGTTCTTGAAAGCTGAGGCTCAGTCACATACAAATCCCAAAGGAAAAAAAAAGTATGACAAACTCGAAAGACAATATAAGTCCCACTAAGCTTTACGGATGCTCTGTAGAAGAAACGTGCACACTTCATGCGTATATAGAAGCAGTCGTCTTAAACTGCTGCATCATTTACCGTGCACTTGTGTACGTAGTTCTACAATAAAGAGCAACATAGTACAAAATGTGGCACGGAGAACAAACTAAGTTTAATATCCCCTCACACTTTTTGGCCACGGTGGGCCAACGGCAGGGAGAACATGTAAAATACGCGGTAAGAAATTACTTTAAGTTTTGCACTGAAAATTACTGCGCTAAGTCAGCTGATCTGCTACCGAATATAACTGTACATGAACGTATTACCAAAATCTACATAGAAGTCCCAATATTCCGGAATGCCATCCCTGTTTTCGGCGAGAAATGAGCAAAATAGAGACTGGGGAATTTCGGGCTTTTACTGCAACTGGTTTATTGCCGCGTTCACAAAATCTCATCAATGGAATCCGTTCCGTCTACATGAATTCAGTCCATATCCTACTGCATTTTTACATTAACTTTCATAACATCTTCCCTCTACGCCTAGGCCTGTCAAGTGGTCTCTTCCCCTCAGATTTTCTGAGCACAATTCTGTATGCATTTCTCATTTCGCCATGCAATTAATGTTATTCCACTGTTACTTTATTTTAAGCCGATCCCAATGGCCGCAATGCTTAAAGACTGCACGTGTGTCAGCCTTAGCTTATGCTGTGATTGCTGGTAATAACGTTGTCATTGTAAGCATATTTATGCGCGTGTTTCATCACTGACAGTTACCTTACAGCCATAATCTTCTAAATTTTGAGTTACTGGCCTGGAATGCCCCAACGTAAAGAATTACTTAAGCACCAGACTCCTAAGAAGTAAGTTGCATGTTTGTGCATACGATGTAAATACCAGAAAACTCTCTTTGGACGAATTTCGTTTTGGGAATACTCAGTGAAACACAAATGTACAGCCAGCTTCTCCAACCCCAGCAGCCAAACAGCAATTTTATCCGATGTATGAATGTGTGTATTTTCTACAGTAACATACCAAACCTTTCATTTGAATTGCATCGCCAATCAAAAAAAGAAAAAGACAAAACTAGTGTCTATAATCCTTGAAAGGGATGACAAAACTGTACGAGAGTATAAGTGGCACTTTGCAAATTCGAATCTCCTTCATCACGCACACGCGAACCGTTTGCGGCATGCATGTACTACCCAACGTTTAAGTTTTTGTTTCTTATTCCAAGTCTCGTTTCTACTTTTCGCCTCTTTCCTTCATTCTTGTACAAGGTGGACTGATTTCCCTGCTCCTTAGGAGAAAGTGTTAAAATGACGAGGTTGGAAAAATAAAATAATACGAGGATTATCACTCCCGATGTTTCTGAAGAGTAAAGGAAAGGAAGGGGCCCAGATGGTGTGTTAAATGCACATGTTAAATGCACAGGGGTGTGTTAAATGCAAGACAACGAGATAACAGCATAGACACCGGCAGCGGTCCGTAGTATGGGTCCCAGGAAGTAATGCAAGCGATAAAACGAACACCCGTAGGTCTAATTTGTGCTAGCAACTATGCGAAGGCCAGGACAACATAAGAGCAGAAATGTGGCAGGGTCACTCAGACAATCAGTCAGTACTTTAACTTTGATTTCAATAAACTGGACTCCATGGAACAAAAATATTCGTCAAATAAGTTACATTGCAAAACTTAAAGTGAGTCCTGTGCTAAATTAAGCACCACGTCATAAAGACATATGCAAGAGTGGAGGTATAGTTCCACACATTCTTGATCCCAGAGCCTGGCTGAGACAATCAGCTTTATGCTCCAGCAGCACTATCCCAGAAGAAAGCGTCCCCGATGCCAATTCGACAGGAGGCCGGTGGGCCCCAGAACCAGTATGAACGCTGTGGACAGGAAAAAATCTCTTGCCCTTGCCGGGACTCGCGTTGAGAAATGCTCCTCCAAGACAAGAAAGGAAGACACGAAAATACTGACTGCGTTTGTCTTTACAGTACTAATAAAAAATAGATCAGTGTGTAACAGAAAAAAGACATAAATTAGGGCCAACAGGAGGCACAGATTGAGAACTTTGTAGATATATAATTCAGACACTGCAAACGTCCTTACGTCAACAGCATCCCTTCTCTGTAAGAGGCTTATGATGTCTAGAGCCTGCAGAACAGTGAACTTTGGTCTCGGTCAAGAAAATTGAATTTAATGTGTTCTATGTCCGTGCACTATATCATACAAAAACACTAACCACCAACAAATGCACAAAGAGAGTTTTATCATCAATCGTAACACACTCCTACATGTTTCGACCCTGTTGAGTCATCTTCAGGGAGAACTTATCGTTACGGTTACACTAGGGTTGCACTTTACAGTTGAGTGAGAACGTGCTGAACAGGCTCGGACCGCGGAGAGTTCACGCCTCCAAAAACAACGCAGTACACAGTCAACAGCACATTCTCACTCAACTGTAAAGTGCAACGTTAGTGTAACGGTAACGATAAGCTCTCCCTGAAGATGACCCAGCAGGGTCGAAACATGTAGGAGTGTGTTACGATTGATGATAAAACTCTCTTTGTGCATTTGTTGGTGATTAGTGTCTTTGTAAAATTGAATTTAGTGGTCGTACTGAAATTTCTAGGACCCTGTTGTTGCTGTTGCTTAGGTCTCTTTAATTGGCCCTTGTTTTATCGTTCTTCTTCCGTTCTCACGCAACAGAAGAGTGGTTTTCTTTCACTGATCTCATGTGTTCCTTTCACTTGTCGATACATTTCTTCATTGCAATATCCATCACGACGTGGACAGTAATCAGAACGTTCTCTATTCAGCCAAGATCCGCAGGTCAAGTCTCGGACACAACTTTCAGAGATAAGACGATAAAATAGCGATCTGGCTATCATTCCTTTTACACAGTAATATCGAAAATAAATCAAGATTTTACAACTTAAAACCTAGAAAGTGTGGAGAGGGTTCGCAGTTCAATTCTGTAATTGCTGCCCGCACTTAAGGCACGCGTGTAATCAAGATGGGCTGGTATCTAACAAACTTAAGTTTCCATTGAAGGCTTAAAATCTCTTCACTTGTTGCAACGACAGGTGGTTATAGACAGATAAATGGTTCTTTGCTTCTAGAATATTTGAAGTACCGTGACGGTTTCGGGCTTCGCATTAACATCATTACAAATACAGACACAGCAGCGCACGGTTCATCCTTGTTCGCCAGATTTACTCTTCGTTTTGCATTAAGACCAGCATCAGGATTCATGTTCGTCAATCAATATTCTCGTAACTGCTATTAATAAGTGACTATGCTATAATCAGTTGTAAGAACATTATTACTGCACCTCCACAAAATGCAAGCTGTGTGATTATTACTATTATTTCAACACAGCTTGTGGCTACACAATGGGCTTGACATTCCCTGCTAAATGCCGCTTGAGATAACTGTCAGGTAAACCGACGAGCAGAGTGCAATTCAGTAACCGTTAATGACGGTTACAATTCTTTATATACACGGATGTAGTTAGCATTAAAACATACTTACAATACAGGCCATGTGCGTGTAACGTCACATTAAAGCGCGTTAACGTAACCACTGTTGCCGTGGAAAAGCATACTCAGAGTGTGTTTGCAGCCTTAGTTACCCAGCATGCAAAGCGCATGAGCTGTATTATATTGTCACCTATGGCCTGTCTGGCTGTACAATATCTTTTCACATTATCTCATAAATGGCACGACGTTCCGAAAAAAGTCATTGAATGTAAAATGTGTGTTTTGATTTCCTCTACAACTTTGGTCCGAAATATTCCTAATTCTAAGAAGAATTCAGCGAGATATTATCGTAGATGTACTTAATTCACTCAAGCAAAGTGACCGTTACTGTGGTCATATTTTAAAGGAACTTGAATGTTCTCCACAGATTTTCGAAAAATATTCATATATCAAACTGCGTGAAAATCCGTCCATTGGAGCCTAGTTGCTCCGTGCAAACGGACGGACGGACGGACGGACGGACGGACAGACAGACAGACAGACATGACGAAGCTAATAGTCGCTCTTCGCAATTTTGCGAACGCGTCTAAAAATGGCACTAATAAACTACCTGCTAACAAAACTAAAAGGAAAATTAATATGACTCAACGGGACCAGATAGTGCTCCCAATTGAATTAACTGAAGAACAAATTCAGAAAGCAGGCTACTAATTGTTAACTCAGGAAAATCTGAACGTCCTACCTAGCCCCCACGGAAGAGAAACACACATTGAATGAACTCTCATGTAACTAACTGCATGGTGCAGAATTCTTGAGCAACTACCAATTCTCAGCCAGTCACGAATTACCCGCATCGTAGCGAACCCTAAGATTACTGACCGTGCTCCCAAGAACACGCCAGTTGTTCTTGTCCTCAGCCAGATTAATCCAGCCCACGCCAACTCGTCCTATTTCTTTAACATTAATTTTAATATTACCCTCATATCTACGCCTAGGTCTTCCAAACGGTCTTTTACCTTTAACTTTCCCCATCAAACCCTGTATCCATTCCTCAACCATATAAACAAAGGATACGTAAGTATCTTTTGTATAAATGGGAATACGTAAGTAGCCTTGGTATATCACTGCTTCCAGAAGACGGCTACAAGAAACAGCAGAAACATGTTGTAGTATTCTGCTATATATGTGCAAGTAGAATTTGTTGTGCATTTTTTTCGTAATAGAACTTATGTAGTTAATCTGTACCTTTGCAGGGTGCAAATTTTCGGAAATTTAACGCTTGATAAATTTTAATGTCAATAATATTTTATGCATATATGTTTAACAGCAGTATTGGTGAGCCTCAGAAAATGGAATAGCTCAAGCAGCTCAGCGACTAGGCTACTTCATTTACCAGCGGGGACATAGATTCTTCTCCTACCTAATCGGCAACATACACTTTTCTCCAATGGCATAGCTGCCGAGGCGTGAATCTTATCATTTACCTTCATCTAGTCCATATATTAAAATGCCTGAAGCTACACTTTCACTTCCGCTTACGTCTTAATGTCATGGTGCTTAATTAAGCATAGGGGCAACTTCATCTTTGACAGCAAAATCTGTAACTTCGTTAGACCTTGGAGTCCGTATGAAACAGCTTCACGACATGATATATAAACACGTGGACCCTACACATTTTGCTAACTTTGAATATCATATTTATTTAACCGAGTACAAAACTCTCCTAACCTGCCATTAAATGTGAGTTTCAAGAAATATTTTTACCCTTTACACAAACCACTGAAAATCCCCAGCACGACTGGTCAGTACTTTATATGCACCATTCATATTTCAAGACGCAATTTCCTATAGTTTATGTTGCATGTAATGTAAAAAGGAATTTATAAAATCAAATGCGTATTACTTACATGTGTTGTAATTCTTGCTTGGAGCAGAAGTATTCGAGACATTGCACATGTCTAACACGTCACCCCAGATTACTCCGTGGCATTCTCTGTGTCACTAATTGTATGTATAAAATTATTTCACCGACACTCATACAACGCCGTAAAATAACTAAGTACATTAAAACATCACATCACTAGACAAAATGTTCTTGCGGCATTTCACATCATTAACACAGGCACAATTCTCTTATATATCACCTCACAGCACTGTCCCATTCTCCTACTGAGCAGCAAGAAACACGGAGGCATAGTAAGCAATTTAGGGGAGGTAGAAAGAGTGTGACGTAATCGCTCGGGCTCTTGTTCACTTTGTATGCAACAGCTGATTGAAACTGTAACATCCAAAAGGTTATGTTACGTGCAAGCGAGAAAATAAGTGGCATACTGAGCTAAACTCACAAGTAATGCGGGAGGATTCTTAATAGAAATAATTCCTTGTCCTCATAGCCTCGAGCACAGTTCTAAATCACTCATACCGAACCACGGTTACATACCTTGGTTTTGAAATTGTGTGCCATTTCGTCAAATCCTGAACCCGTTCTTACTGATTACGTGGAAAAACTACAGAACGTGGTGACATATGTAAATAAGACATTATTGCTCGGAAATATGGCGATACAAATTTCCAAATTTTCTAGCCAATCCGGACGTCGTGGAGTAGAGACAAGTCTCTGACCCTGCCGAGATTCAAGCCCCGGATAGTTCAGCCCGTAGCCTTGTCACTATACTGACTGCCCTATCCAGGCCCCTACTGGAAATTCCATACAAGCATGAAGTAAGAATGCATTGCCACTTGAGACCTACAGTAACAGAACGTACCTGGGAGTAGGTTTATGAATTCAAGCTCATTCACATTTATATTTATATTTATATTTACATTCCTATTCCATTTATCCATCTTCCGTCATACAACGGATTGAATATGAAATTGGTCATGGTGGATTTGTAGATGCAAATACCATCTGTGTCCAAGTGACAAGAAAAGCCACACAACAAGCACAACACAATCAACATAACAAGGTGATAACAGTAATTATACAGTTAAGATAACAGTAATTATAAGTGACACAAATATGGTATATAGTATACAGTAAGTTATTCAGCGATATAAACAATAGAAAATTACCACCCATAAGTGGTTGTAATAACAATTTATCCAAAATTGGTTCAAGGATCGTAAAATTTAAAAATACAATAAAATATGTTATTAGTCAAGAATATGCGAGGTAGACAAGAACTCGTCAACAGAATAAAAAACACTCATTACAAGGTACTTCCTTTGAGCAGACTGGAACCTATTTGTATTATTTGGGAGTTCCACTATGTCGGAAGTTAGTTTACTGGATATTTTTATAGATGAATAAAGTACACCTTTCTGAATAGAAGAAAATTTCACTGATGATATGCGAAGTTTGTTTTCCTGCCTCGTGTTTATACCATGAAGTGAGCCGCTGGTCTGACAGATATCTGTGTTCCGTATTACAAACATTATCATAGCATAAATATACAAACTAGGTATAGTAAGTATGTCTAACCTCTTAAAGGCCTCTCTGCAGGAGCTCCTATGCCCTAGACCCAACATAATCCTTAAACCTTCTTTTGAATTAAGAATAAGTTTCGTATTGAGGCTGAAGAACCCCAAAAATAATGCCATAATTAACTACGGAATGAAAATATGCAAAACAGGCCATTCTTAATGTCTTTAGATTAAGTGTGTAGGATAACTTTCTCACCATATGAGAGACAGTATTCAATTTTTTTTATAATTTTTCTGTGTGTGATTTCCAAGCAAGGAGATTGTCCAGTTGAAGGCCTAAGAATCTAACAGAATCATTACGACCTTGTGTTACATTGCTGCACCATAGCAAACCAAAACTAAAGCACTGTCCTATCATAACATTACGAAAAGTAAACTCACCTAACCTAAACTTCACGTTAACCAAGTGTGATAAATTTTGCTGTACCATACTAAAACCCTGACTAAATTATTTACCTACTGTAACTAATAAAAATAACTCACATAACCTAACTTTCGCCCAAAACTAATGGTCATCAAAGTTATGGAAATACAACCACATACCACCCCTGGTCTAAGCTCACAGCAAACACGTATTAAGTACATATGTCACCGTATTCTGAATATTGGCTGATTAAATTTAATCAAATTTAGGATGTAAATCAAAATCACTGCAAAGATATCAATGACTCGCCAGTAAAATGCTGCAAATTGAAAGGCAATAAAGATACCCGCCGTGTTATCACACTCCCTTTCTCGCCCTTTTCTTCGCGGGTATGTAATATCTGGAAGCACCACAGCCATTAAGTCTTATAACTTAGTCTATTCAAAGAAAAAATTATGTTACTTTGGGCGTAATCCCTCTACTAACGGAAAATTCAGCACCACACCTGCCACTGCCGCGCTTTCTTTCCAGTTTCCCCAAATTAGGCACCAGAGTGCAGGATAGGACAGGTTCCCAACGTTATGCCATCTAGGGCCATTCTGTGATACCACATATGTGAGTCACGTGTAACGCTCCCAGTATACGAATAAACGTCACGCGTTACTGTCCGAAACGATAGCCAGGACAGTCAAGTTTCTGATTCGCTTACTTAGTTTCCAATGTATTATCTTGAACAACATACAATGAGAAAATCAGGTCACAATTTCAAGGTGGTAAACTTGTATTCAAATTACAGCCAGTTCACAAAGTTATTTCAGAAGATGGTTGGGTGCCTGTACAAGAGCAATTCATACCCTCAAGCATACCACTTCCACTAATACTAGTAGATGATATTCAAAATGTAACTGGAAACGTAAGATGCCACCCAGCTTTCTTATCAAAAAACTGGAAACCAGGGTCGACTGTGGAGGTAGGCAAGCTGGGAGTCGCCCAGGATACCGAGCCTAAAGGAAGCCAAATCGTGTTGGCTACATTTCACACACTACGAAAGTATGTATTGTCGTTCTATACGCATTCGAAATCCCTTTGGAGCCCCTACAAAATGCGCCTATTCTGTCCATCTGTACACCTGCAACAAGTTGAGAACTTAAGTAAATGATTTTTTTAAACTTTATATTATTCATCTATGTGCATTGACAATAATGTACACTTAAAAACCAACTAAATGCACAGTTATGGTATATAATCTAGCCGCCTACTCCGACATGTTTCAGTGTAATCATCATTATCAGGGAGGTACACATCATATCATTATAGAAAACCTTAAAATATTAAAATGTGGTATTAGTGTTAATCCTAAAACCCTTGCAATACAAATGTTGTCTTGAGTGCATAATGATGTGGTAATTTGTTGGAGCTATAAATCAGCTAGTAAAACTATGTGGTTGTTTACAGATCTGTTGTAATCATTGTATTATTGCATAATAGTTTTAGTGAATTACTTATAAATGCTAACATCACAAAATTGGTCTCATGTCAAGGGAGGGAGCCTGAGAGTTGTTCCTCTAGGGCACCACTTTTTTTAACACAGGCTCTCCTTGCAACTTATTGCCTCCATTGCAATGGATCTAACAGCGTTCTTCTTCTTTCATGCTTCAAACACACACTTAGTATGATAACTACGGTACTTGATTATAAAATACAAATGCACTTTGAAGCACTTCTACAAATTACCAAAATTCCACTGATAGAAATTTATAACAGTATTCTATTTGAAAGTTATGAGGCACTTACCATACAGGCTTATGCCTGTTTGTAAATTATAACAAAAGAAACAATTTCAGTCAGCTTAAGAAGGACTTGCAAATGCTGACACATTACTTGTATGAATTGTGAAGGATATGGAATGAGTAAGAGAAGGAAAAAGGTAAAGTTGTGCCTGTCCATGCCATGAAGGCTTATAGGCGGGCAGAGGTATAGCTCAGCTCATTTATAACATCGGCCCTGGATGGAGTGGTCAATTTCATGCCCCAGCCACTTTACCCTCCAGGAAAGAACCCCAGCATCCACTAAATAGGAGGCTGGGTGGGCCCCAGAGCCAGCCAGAGCAACTTTCACAAAAAACGTAATTCAAGATTTTATGTTCTCACAGATGTTTCCCTGCAGTCTTATTGGATTTCACACTGTGTTGTTAAGTAGTCAAATATCCACCTCACAAGAAAGCATAGCATCCCAGAAGAATCAAACATTCAAAACAGTTGATGTGTTACTTTTATAATTACTAGTAACTTCCTAATCATTGCTATGTCACTGCATTAAAAACATTCCAGAACAGGATAATCCCAGAAAACAATGAAGTAAGTAGACACACTCTTATACACAGAACAACAGAATATCCTGGTCTGAATGAGTGGGTGCTTCAGAATGCCAGGAACACTAAGAACCCATAAATCAAGGAAGGCGACAGAGGAACGTACACCAACAATCAAGGCCAAGAACTTGCACTAAATTTCATGTAAAGTTAATAATGGGAGAAGCACACATAACACATCCAGGTACAAATATATGCTGAAACCATAAGCCTATATTCATTTATGTGATAAGGTGACTAAGAATTTCTAAAAATAGTAAGGAAATGTATCAGTACAAGCAGTTCACAATTACTGAAACAAAGTAAGTCACAAAAACATGGTTCTAAAATATCAGTAATTTATTTCATTTATAACATACCACTTCTCATATATAATACATAATAATTAATTCAAATGCAGATTTACATGAAGTACAATATGTTTCAGATATCATCACTCTTATAGTTGCACTGTCCCACAGTTTCCCAGAACTGGTGTACTACAGACTTCAAACTGGATTAAGCTCAAAACTTTGATTTGGCCATGCAATACACAGAAAAGGCTTATAAATTAATATTGATGCAAATAATTTGCTTATCAGACAAATTTCAACATAGGACATTCTAAAGAACAGTACTAGTTCATTTTGTTCTTCCTTCCTGTATTTATAAAAGGTCATTTTCCTCAAATGCTCCCAAAGCCAAAGCAAAACTTCACACCACATATCAAATTTTAAATACACATTAGACTTAAATTTGTTTGAAACCCATACCAAAGACTTGCTTTGTTACTTATGTACACTGCACAGAATTGAAACCACCAAAAGATGTCAATACTCAGCAATAAAGGAATGTAGTGTTATTGACTCTTGCTGCTTTCAGATGGCATAAGCTAATTGGATCTCTGGCTAAATACATATGTTTGTCATTCCCATTTGAGATCCTATGTTAAATTTATAAACTGGTTCAAGGTTTGCAAAACATGAAACAAAAAATTAATTAACCATACATCTGTTCAGCTGTCATAGCCAAATTAAGAGAAAATGATATAATGCATACATATATATCAACTGAATATATTGTTGGATTCTGAGATTAAATACAGTTTTTAGTCCACAGTCTTCATCCCTTTCAGGAAATTCCATTCCTAATTACTAAGGAAAAATCATTATTTATTTCAATTCTATAACACTATTTCCCAAAAAAATGTCAAGAGTATTGTAAAAATTCCAAATTTACAATATCACAAACTTTGACCTTCTAATTCCAGGGATGTCAGAAGTAAGGGGAGGAAAAGGGGGTGGTTATTCCCCCTGAATTCTGACTGGGGAAGCAAATGGTGTATTTTGCTCTTCCTATGACATCTCGTATGAAGACTGAAAGATGTTCAGTAAAATGAAATGCACTGCATTTTCACATACTGGAACATCACTGTCATAACTTCAAAGGTAGCAAGGCTGTCTTTATGAAGAAAGAGTTGACATAAACCATTCAAGGAAACTCTCTTTTAATGGTGCTTCAACAGTCTGTCATGACAGGTTTTGACAGCTGTATCACCTAGTAAGAAGTAAATAAACAAACAAACAAACAAACAAACAAATAAATAAATAAATAAATAAATATGGGTTAGCATATGGCCTGTTCAAACTTCAATAGGAAAATCTGACATTTCCTGTTTCAAGCTATGATTTCCACAGTTAACCCTTCCATTGGTCCACGCTGGTATACCATATATACTCAAATATAAAACAAAAAGTTCGTTCATGATTTATCATTTAAAAAATGGGGAGTCACCTTATAATGATGCACAAAGTTAAACAAACTTTGTAGGGACATTTTCCTGAAAATTTAAGACAGTGAAGCAGGGCCTAGATTCAGGTAAATACAGAATTATAGCCCTTAAGGAATACTAGGAAAACACGATTTCACTTAATATACGTGCAGTAAGTTTGAAAAATGCATGCTTATCATGCGAAATATTGGAGTTCTACACTTTTGGTTTTAACCATCCTCTTTTTGATCCTGTTTATATTGAGTGAGGTACACAAACCTTTCTGGCCTTCAAGATGGCAGATGTAACTCAGAACAAGTAATTCATAATCAAATTTAGTAGGAATTATCAGTGTACCCACATATTCAAGCAGCTTGTCTACAACAGGGTAACATACACACAAACACATGCCATCCCACACAAACTTTTCAGTCTATTAACAAAACATACTTTTTTTCAAGCAGAAATTAGGGACATATGTGAGGCTTTCTTGAAACTTTTTGTGTCACTGTTGTTACAATACTGATACAACATTGTATAACAATACACTGACACTGGTCCTACTGTTTCAGTGAAATCAAAGATTTGCGGATATTAACCATGATGAAGGCACTGTTTATGCTTCTCATTTCACCTTCAAAAGAGTAGCAAAATACATGTATCAAAACACCCCCTTTTTTCTGATGTTGCCCACTGGAGCTCATCAGTTCAACTTCAAAAAACTTCCAACAACCCTGTCCCATGCCTTCTCTCAGTCACAAAGAAAAGCCAAATACATCGTTTTGAGTGTGTCCCACAAGCATCCCACATTATACAGCCATTTCATCCTTGAAACCAAGCTAAGAAAAATAAAGATGATGATGTTTGTGTTTCCTAGGCAGCACTCATCTCTCATGAGTTACTTGTGACTGACATGTTTGCCAAATTAAACTAGCTTATTCTATGAACATGACCTTAAAAACTTTTTATGTACATTAAAGGTTGTTAATTGTTCACAAACATACATACCATCACACCTTGCAAATATAATGGAAGTAGATAATTGAATGTATGATTAGCAAAATCTGTAAGTTACATACATGACAGTGAACATTTTAGAATGCATCATGATTCTTTACATTCAAATTGAAATCACACTATTATTTTTTACAAGTTGGCACAACTATTAAAATTGGAAGCTTGTAATGAGGAATATAAAGCATGAATGTAAATGTAAATGGCAAGAGAAATTCATTAGTATTTGTTTAAGATTTTCAATAGAATAGGCTACATGATATTGAGGATCCATAAGAAATGAGTGTTAATACAACATGGTCACTTTGCATCCCATCTTTCAGATGCACAATGACTGGATTTAGGCCTCGTTAGATCATGGTCACTTCTTGACATGAAATGAATAGCTGTGCAAGGCTCCCCTCATTACACATAAAAGTACAAATGTACAAACACACAAAATTAAAACTGGAAACTAGGCGCACACCCAGAATTTTTCATTTGGAAGCCAGGGGCTAAAGCTCTATATAATTAATGTTTCATTTTAAAAACTGTGTTATAAAAATCATGTCACACATAAAATAACCTTGCTTGCAACTGCATCTATATACATATAAATATAACTACATGTTTCATATCTGATTTACTTCATTTAAACCACAAGGCCTAATCTTCTTGTTTTTGAAGTTCATTTGAGACTTCCTAAGTTTATTTTATTTTCCAAAATTCCAATATATTAGCCAATTTCAATGGCTGATTTCAGCCGAAGGGGAAATTGTGTAAAACATTTGATAACATCATGTCTACAAAATGTTTTCTTTTTTAACTTCTATTTGAGAGAAGGGGTTGCAGCCTGGCAGCCCCTCCTTTGAGTGTGCACCTGCTGGAAACAGTTCAAAAAATTAGCGGTGTCAGGTAATTAATCTTCAGTTGCACTAATAATAATTCATGTATATAAATCCCAAGTATTCATTAAAACTTCTATCCAAATCTGAAACGCTGGCAACATTCACAAATTGCATGGAATTCATCTGTCACTTCTGAATCATAAATTATATGTCCTCGATCCTTCAAAACATGATAGTGATATGTGAAAAGTGTCAAACAAGGCAATGAACACTACTCAGGTTAAGAAATTTGCATCACATCACATACATGAAAATGTTATATACATAGCCTAAGCACTAAAATCCTCATTGTCAAAAACACTATTCTCCCAGCACATGCCAAGAAAATACACATGAAATGAAGGTGCTTGAGTACAAAAATGCAACAAACTGAGAACAGTGTGCACAGAGGTCCTTGGTAGGTACATCCCAATGTTAGAAACTGCAATAAGGTCATGGAAACAAGTCTCACAGATGGTGCAGATGACTGCTCAAGACTTGGCACTCTTTGCCTCCTATTGCACTCCCCTGCTTCTGTGTATTAGCCAGCCCACACAACTTGTCACTAATGCAGATTATCACACAGTTACCACTCCCAAAATTCCATATGAAAAAGACTGGCTACATGGTTGGAAGGGAATACAGGAAAGTAACTGAACTGATCATGGACATGGTTGTAAGGCGATGTAAGGATGGTATTATAACTCCAATGGTTTCTAACAGTAGTGTGTTATTCAGGAGTCATATATAGTTGACTTTTTCCAGTGGCCTGTTTCTGTTACAAACACACAACGCTACCAAATCTGGATATCTTTCTGTCATAAGGGAAAATACAAAAATTATGAAATGTACTGTGTTGGGTCCACTAGGTGAAGCTAATAGATGACCAACATATCATAGACCCACATTTGGTTTCATACTTTCTGTATTTCACCTAACAAGAGAAGCAGAGCCACTTTCCAAAATCCCACATTTTTAACAAAAAAAAAGACCATGGGAAAAAAATATACGTGACACTTCTTCCTGTGATTTTGTATATTCTGAATAATGGACCACTTATAAGGCAAGAACATTAGTTGGCCAGATGTGGAGTAAATTGTAATATAACTCAACAACTTCAAAACTTCTGATACTTTCCAGTACATACTGTACATCTTTATATGGACTGCCAAGTGTCAACAATTATAATTATATAAGACAACACCAATAAAAAGTGCAACATTATTATACATAATTTACAATTAAAATATTACAACTCCAACAAGTTTCAACCATCTTCAGGTCATCTTCAGGAAGTGCGTCTCAATTACACAAACAAAACATAGATTTTGTGTAAATAAATTAGGCCAAAATTAGGTTTTGAAGTTTTTTGATAGCTTGAAGGTTGCAGCAGAAACATAACTGTGACGTACATACATTTAAAAGAACCACTGCATATGGAATACTGCAAATTGCAAAGCATGCAAAAATTTAATTCTTGTTTTTGGTTAACTGCACTGAAAGTACTTAATCAGTATCAAACATAAGCCTGTGTAATATGTCCCCAGTGTTTAAGCACAATTCATAACTGACAACGCAGAAGACTTCCATTGCCTGCTGCAACCACTTATCAACATACAACTATATGACTTCAGATTTGGATAGAAGCAATTATATGTGACTGCTATGTAGAAGGGCATTTTAATGTTAAAGAGCAGTGCAACTGCAAAGCCATTTTCATGCTAATGACATGGACATACAAATATTTAAAGTCCCAATACTACGTGGCCTTTCCACATTTGTTTGCAGAAGTATGGCTAGAGAAGATTTAACATTATAACCCTGGAATATTTTAAGATGGATGGTTATTTGAAAATTTGAAATGTAGGCAAGGTGGAAGAAGCAGTCATGTTATATTTCAATAATCCACATCTCTTACCTTTAAGGACTAAAGAAAACCACCAAAGAATCCATCATGCTAATGACCACACATGGAATGATAGCCACGTAACTGTCCTATCCTAACAGGGAAGAAAAAACTACAAAAATAACAAGCCAAGAAACAAGACTCAGACTTTGACCCTGGGTACTGTATTAAGATTTCCAGCACAATTAGTTTAACAATTTTATCAGTCAAAACCAAACACACAATTTTTTTACATATCCAGTTTTCCAAATTTACTTTTCCCAATTGTGCAAAATTTTTCAAAAAGAGAAACTTATTAATGCAGTACCATTAATACAAAAATATACTCTATACTGGAAGAAGTCTTGCCTCTTAATGATGAAATGCCTACTTCAGTAACCATTTGCCTGCCAAGCTTTTAAACTCCTTTGAATTGCCTGGCATTCCAACATTTATATGCAGCAAATTAGTCTGAATGTGCAATGTATTCTACATGTTAGCTTTCATATTCCAGTTTCATGTATCATGACCATTACACTTCTGTGAATGAAATACAATCATCAGTGCCATATGTTCAAACACAACAGACAAACCTTTAGCTTTAATATTTTTCAGGCTGGAAACGTGCAATTAACATATCTGTTTTTGACATGACTGCAACTTTGGCTATTATGTCAGTATCTTGCAATTTTTATCAGCAAAAAATAATGGCACAAACTTCTGCCACCATGTTTGAAAGAGACAGAAGCGGGTAACCTGCCAGTGTAAAGGTACAACTTGACACCACTCTGAATCAACCAGTTAGCTACTTCATGTACCCACATACAAGCATACCTGCTTTCTCATGGTACAAAGAAACAACCACAGACAACATCATTAACCTTGTTTCATGTGTCAGAAACAACGAAGAAATTTCCAGATGGGTAAATGCACAGCTCAGCATGGTCATTCATTGTACTTCTATGTAGGAGAAACACCTAGACTCACAGACAAACACAACAGCAAAGGTCAAAGTTTTGAATCGTTCCACAGAATGTCTTACACATACAGTGCTGAAAGAAGTGGAAAAGAAGGACAGTTACAGCTACTGGCCCATATTCAGACACCAAACATGTTCAGACTTTTGTGTCCTACAGGAAACTTCAAGTTCAACAAGATGACCAGAATGGCATGTAGTATGTGTGCAAAATGTGCTGTTCACAAATCATCAGTAATGTTTCATCCTTTCCTTCAGACCACACAAATCTGTAATGTTACCATTTAGTGCTGCTGAATGTCCTGAAATATCAAACCGTCCTGTCACTCAATGTAAAAAAACTGTCCTAACATCATACTTTAATTTGGTTCAGTGACTGCATCCTTGCTGTTTTAGACTTCAACTCACAGCCCATTCTGATTTTACCTCATCAGAAATTTAACTGCGTTGAACAGTAATCCCACTTAATTTGAATGATACTGCATGTACATCAGTTATTAACTCAGAAATCACAAATAAATAAATGTATTAAGTACAGAAGTATTTTAAATACCACAGTTGCAGATTCAGTTCTCTGGCTTTGCTGCTGTTGGAACAAACTACCAAGCTCCAATGCTAGAAAGTTGTAGAACAAAAGTGTTTCATGTTACTTAAGGGCCAAGGTAAAATATCAACGTATAACACAAACTGCATTCATTCATTCACTCATTCATTTATTCAGTCACTCATTCAGTAGTCTGTCTTACAACAGGCCCACAGCTCCATGACTAACTCCAAGGAGCAGACCTTCCTGAGAAGCTAACAGGCCCTCTGCAAGTCAAGAAATTCCTCACATTTTATGGAACCCAAAGGTTCATTACCACTTTCACAACAGCCCACAATTTGTTCCTATTCTGATCCACAGCAATCCAGTCCATGCTTCCCCATCTCATGTCTTGGAAGTCCATTTCAATATTATCCTCCCATCTACGCCTGGTCTTTCAAGTGGTCTCCTTCCCTCATGTCTCCCCACCAAAATGCTGTATGCACCTTTCCTGTCCTCCATACATGCCACATGCCCCACCCATCCTAGTCTTCTTGATTTGATGACCCAAATTTTATATATGTATGGTGAGCAGTACACAGCATAAAGCTCCTTGTTATGTAGTCTTCTCCACTCCCCTGTTACCTCATTGCTCTGAGGCCCAAATAATCTCCTTAGCATCCTACACTCAAACACCCCCTTCCTATGTTCCTCCCTCAACGTGAGTGACCAAGCTTCACACCCATACAAAACAAGAGGCTAAATTACAGTTCTGTATATCTTAATCTTTATTTTTTGGACAGCAAACTGGAAGACAAAAGATTCTGCACTGAATGAAAGCAAGCATTCCCCGACTTCAACCTGCTCTTAATTTCTTCATGAATGGAATTTTGATTTGTTAGGGTTGTTCCCAAATATCTGAACTGTCCCACTCTTTCAAAGGATTTATTACCCACCTTTATGCTGTGATTTTGTCCTGCATGCTGGTCTTGAGATATGACCATACACTTACTTTTTTCAGCATTTACTTCTAGACCAATCTCCTTACTAATGACTACTAAGGCTTCTGTGTTTTTCTTTATAGTATGTACGCTTCCCACCTATATTTTAACATGATCAGGTTTATTCCTTACATTTAAGTCCAATTTGCTGGTGAAAAGAGTCTTGTTGTTGAACACTGCTGTTGCCATGGCAATCCTGGATTTAATTTCATATGTACATCTTGCAACATATGTTATCATGCTACCCAAATAGTTGAAATATCCCACATTCTCCAACCGTTTTTGATCTATCATAATCTTTACTGGGGATTCTTGCCTTGAGATTCGCATTACCTTAGTTTCTTCAACATTTGTTTTAACATTCTGCTCCATGTAGAAATTGCTGATCAACCTTCTTTCGCATCATAGTCAATACCTGCTCCCTTTGGGATCTGCATTTATTTGGTCCACTTTACATGGTCAAATGCCTTCTGTCAGTCTATGAAGAAAGCACACAATTCCTCACATATGTCCACACTTCACTCTGATATTATTCTCAGCATCCCAATTGCATCGGTAGTTCTGTTTCCTCTTCTAAATCCAAACTCATCTTCTCCAAGTACATCCTCAATTTTCCTTTTGATCCTTCTTCTCAGTATCCTTCAGTATGTTTGCTCAATGTGCAGTAAAATCTGTGATACCTGGCACCTCTGGGACCAACGGTTTGCCAGATATCGCTATTTTCCGGATATCAGAATACTGAATACGTATCTTTTCAATATGTTCAAGCCTATTACATGTCTGTTTGTGCCTTTATCGTTAACACTACCCTTTCCCACTTTTTTACGAGCCCCTTCCATGACAAAAATTAAATATTCCAGGCACTGCACTGTAACACCCTGTAACAGGCAAAGGCAATAAAGCAACTGGTTGTACCACACTACAGCATCTGACCACCACTCAGCGTAACAGGAACAATGCATGAGCCAGTCGGATTCTCGGAATAGGGGCCGGTGCTGCAGGTTAATGCAAGAATGAAAGATAATGGGGCTCTTTGTCAATTTGCCAGTTAATGGAGATTTCCAGATAATCCGATACCAGATATCACCGATTTTACTGTACAATGAGGCTGACTCTGCGATGGTCAATGCATTTTGCAGTTTTGGCTTCTTCTTCAAGGCAATCATTGTAACTTCACCCAAATCCTTGAGCCACTCTCCAGTTTCACATACGTTGTTGAGCAGTTGTGTCATTAGTCTGAGGCCATCTTCTCCCAACAGTTTATCTGGTTACCATGACAAAATAACAGAGTCTGCACTACACAGCCCAAGTACTGACAGCACATTAAATAAACTACAATTAAATAAACAAATAAATAAATAACAGGTGGTAAACTACAATTAAATAAACAAATAAATAAATAACAGGTGGCCCATTTTTGTATTTGCCACAGGACACATTTTTTGGACTTTCTTCAGCACTCTATGAATGTAATGAACGTCATTCGAATACGACCAAGAGGTGGGTATGCATCACAACCAGCACACAGGTGGTAACAAGCATTGCTCCACACCACTGGGCAGTGGAAGTTACAAGGTTAATACGAGAAATAAGAAAATCTTAAGAACAAGAAAACAAACTGTTGTGTGACTTCAAGTGATAGCAAAACAGTTGAATACTTCACAAGATCATTCACACCTACCTCTATCACAGCACAAGAAAACAGAGGTATTACTTTTAAAATGATGTATATACATGAACCACAATGGTGAATAGTACTTCCAAACTGCTGCAAAAGAAATGGAAGAAGTAATAGGTATAGTCCCAAATGAAAGTTACCATTCTGGAACACAAAACATAATAAAAAACGTAGCCATTTCTTTCACACCATCAATTCAAGAATTCATCACTGTTGATCTGCGCGAGTAACCCCTTCTTGTTACTGTTGCACCCTGAGCCTCACATTCTCGTCTCACCCTGTCAATGATCTCTGCTACTAGTTTCTCCTCCTTCTCCCGCTGCTTCTCATAGTCAGCACTCCTCCCTTGAGCATCTGTCCCACTCCTTGTATTTCGTCTTCCTCCTCTACCACCACCACTCCCAGGAGCACCACCACCACCACCACCACCACCACCACCACCAATACCATCAGTTGAAGAATCCTCCACAACTCTAGCTGTAGAAAAACTTTCACTTCCAAAGTCTTCTCTCTTCTTATCTCCTTTGTCATCTTCATCTGAATGTCTTGTAGCAATATGACCTGCATAACCTTTCCGTGACTTAAAGAAAACATTACAATGATGACACTTGTACAAACTAGCAGGTGACTGGGTGCCAGAGGAAGGGACATGGAACTTATACTTGTGACGGTACCAATGAGTTCGTGAGGGAAGGATCTCACCACACCATTTGCACACCACACTGCCATCCTCACGTATCAAGTACTCCAGAAGCTCCTGCCTGCCTCTCAGTCCACCACCCTCTAGTAGAATATCCTCAGAGTCTGCTTCCTCACACTTTGTTACTAAAATACACCCTCGCCCATCCTCTTCTACCTCATGACTGAGAAAATGGATGCCAGGTGTTGGTTCAGACAATGCATGAACCACCAACCCCATCTTGTGGTCATCACTGGAAGCCACAGCTTCACTCCCAATAATTGTTACACTGCCACCACCAGAGCTCTGGTGGTATGAGGAAGCAGTAGTTTCACCACACAGTTCAAATGTTATGGAGGGTTGTTCTTCAATGCAGCCATGATAACCTGTATCTGGAAGTAGAAGAGACAATTAACTTCACTTAACTGCCACAATTACAAATCATGGAAAACCATACATGTAATCGACATACATGGTTCATGTATAATGTTTAGATTTAAATTAAAAACAGAGGACTAAATAACACACCATTACAAACTTGAAAGATCTATATATGGTAGACAATAACAATCACAATGGAACTTTGAACCAAATTGGCATACAAACCACGATCTATGCAAGCCTGTAAAATTCACAGCCTTGGAAAGTACCAGATCAAATATGCTCTTGAATGGCAAAACTTCATGCCATCTATCTATCCCATCATAATGGATTTAAGGCAAGCACAACAGTCCTCACTGATAACAGACATCCTGCATCCACACACCAGAATAAATTACAGGTAGTTCACAAACATAAATATTTTTAAGATATATGAACCAACATCATCATTGACAAAGAATTTGAGTCCTTTCCTTCAGGTAGCACTTAAATGGGATTATTACTGTTTTCTAGAGCTGTAAGATACTCTCGAGAACCACATGAATCCACAAGTCAACAAAGTTTTCGAACTAAAATATTACAATTTTAATACAAGGCATTCCTGTAAAATATTACAGTATCATCCAGGCTACACAATACTACTATTCATTTCCAGTCCCTGAATACGGATGTGATAATGGCAGCAATAATGTAAAATGCACTTACAAGGAAACTATTTGCTTATTTGCCTACTAAATTCTTAGCCTTCAACAACACGGTTCTTCTTGCTGTTCATATAAAAAACAATTTCTGTTCTTGGAGGTAGATTTATTTAATATGAAAAATTACATTAAGAATTTATTTTTACAATATTCACCAAAAATTTATAATGACCTCATCTTGAAATAATTCAACTATTGTTAAAACTTTCAGTCAATTATTGATGTAAAAAATAAGCTCTCTCTTTTCACAGTATTTTTTTTCAGTGTCTAACGAACAGGATTATAATAGCAGATATATATTTATATAGATGAAAACATTTTATACATTCTCATTTGATAATGTTCACAACAACATAAATTGTTTTTAAACGTTATAAACAGTGATAATGAGAAGTATAAATAACATATGCTGGGTTAGGTGTACCAAGTATTATACACTTAACATAAGTCTTTTTCAAAGACTTTTCTAACACATTTAAACAAAAAATATTAAAATTATTATTAGTCTAACTTACAAGATTATATTTTAATAACAATGGAATCTAGTTAAAAATAATATATGGAGATTAAAAATGCTAGGCACCATATTACGTTAAACTGAATCTACCTTACTGTACTTTAGTAAGCAATGAACTTTTAAACTAAAAAATTAATCACTTTAGTACCATCATTTCCCATTATGGTGTATTAAAATATTTTAAATTCACACCCTTAAATAATGAATCATTGGTACAGGGAATTCACTTTATCATGAGCTCCACTATAAGGGGGTTTTGAAAATAAAACAGGCATGTTCATATAAAAATTTTGCATGCTCATTTGAATCTTATCACCTGTACTGACAGTTTGCCACAAGGTACTGAGTATAATCAGTCCTCGATAATGGGAAGTTCAGATGACATGAATCCTCCACATAATTGACATTAATCAACACTTCATGCTTCTGATAGTTTTTAATTTAAAAAGGGCAAACTGAAACTGAAACTTTGTGGGTGAAAGGTCACAACAAACATTAACTTTTAATATTGAAAAGAAAATTCGGTATGGCTGTGAAGTCATTTTCTGTTAACTGAGCATACTGTTCAGGAGAGATGGACTGGACTTCATCATTGGTTTGTCATACAACATCCTACGGCAAACCAGGCTCACCTCAATTTTACCAAATGAACAACTGTTACTATTAATTTCAGCTGGCTGTTTCATGTACAAAAAATTATTTGCCTTAGCAGGGATGGAATAAATACAACAACATTCTTGGGGAAGACAAACACAAAAAACTGATGTCAACATTATTTTAAATGATGGTAACAACATCCTGGTCTTGGACCATTTCAGTTTCACTTTTACACAGAACTCCTATTTTTTTTTTCGTGACTTTAGTAGTCATATGGTGGCATGGGCTCAATATATGTTGGGGAGTTTTGCCCCATACAAATTAATCCATCTTTGGCTATTAAAAGAAGAAAAAATCATTCTGTAATCATATCTTACCAGCCTTTTCCCACTACACTCACACAGTGTAACATCAGTTTCTAAACCCTAAATATACATCTAAAGACCACCAATTCTTACTGCACATGAAATTCAATTAGCCATACCAAGAACACTGCAGTCAACCTCTACATTGCTTGACAGCATATTACTGACATTACCTTGGGGACAGAGATCAAAGTAACATGTCCATTATGATAAAGTGAGACCACTGTTAACACCCTACACACTGTGGCTTCTCCTGCAGGTAATTGTGACTACTAGCAAGTCACACATTTGCACATCTGGATACAGTACACTGGAGAACAAAGGTTACTACCACCTACCAGATACTGAATAAAACTCTGAGAATTTCTCTCACAGATGATGCAAAGCAGTATGTCTGTCTCTTTTATAACATTCTTATTCATGAGGCAAATTGTAAAGATAAGCTGGTGGACCCCCCCCCCCCCCCCCAGCTACAACAGAACTGTTTTTATAGCAGCTACTACATGTAATAAATTAAAACCATAACTTTCAAAATTCAAACTCTGAAGTGGTGCCAAATCAGGCTTTGTAACTACCAAACATGACCACAAGCTGTGGAAATATGCAGTATTTTGCAAAGAATTACAAGGTTATTAATAAGATTAAACAGACTGTTGTAATTATGACAGCATGAACATTCCACTGCCCCCTTTAAAACATTTTAACAAAGCAAACAACTCAAAAAGTTTGCAACAAAGATCAGTTTAAATATGACACTGCATTTAAATGCATGAATGAGTGCATAACAGGAAGGTTGTATCTATCCAACTGTCCACAGTTCATCTTCCAAAATATTCATATGGGTTCCCATGTAATATAACAATAACCATTCAAAAGATTTAAATGTAATATGGTATTAGGGCACCATATCAGGAGTTACGAGGTAAGTTTCATTAGCCCCCTATACAAATTACAAGTTACTTCACATAAACCTCAAAACTAAAAAAGCTCACAATGTAAAAAAACTGAAATACACAAGTGCAGAGAAACAAAATTTTGTAAAAAATTGTTCAATTCAATGCACAAAGATAAAGTGTTATTCATGCAATGGAATGGAAATAAAATTAATGGTAAAAATTTGTTTTTAAAATTTATGAATAACAGTCCACAAAACTGTTGCAATTGCAGCATTTGTTGAAAGAGTTTTGTACATGTGATTTGAAATAGCTCACTCTGGCAGCAAGGCAGTGCTGGAATCCATAACAGAATGAGACAAAACGTTTTCACAGCAGTGACTATGAAGAGAACTGTCTTCTAGGATATGACACCATGCATGCAGTGGACATAAAGTGACAATTCAGGGGCATCTGCTGCCTCAACTGCCACAGCAGACCATGTGGGCTGCACATTCACTTGAAACATTGGTACATATCTACTGGACCACACAACATCACATCCTAGGAACCCATAACCTCCCTTAATATGAAGTAACAAGAAAGGTTTGCAATTGGGATTACTGATTTTTGGACTTTGTCCCTCATCTCTTACTTCAAATAGAGCACACTATTCCAGAAAATGGATCCTTCCCATCCTCAGGTAGCCACTCAACTGCCTCCAACCCAACAAGAATAACAGTGCTGTCTGATGCTACTTGCAAGGAGGTTTATTATGTCCACAATTAGTATGTTTTCAGCAAATAATGAAAACCCTAAGTTAACAGAAAAACTACTACCTATTGATCACCCTGAAAAACAACTGCAATTTCCATTTCACCCTGAAGATCAAATCTACCGAATATGCAACAAAACATGACAGAAACACCTACATTCACAATAATTTCCAAATATACAGATCATACTGTGGAAACAATACCTACATTACACAGCAGTTCTCTGGGTGCTGATAACAGGTACTCTCTCAGCTAACCAGAATCCAAATAATAATTTTCACCAGTGTGAAAATCCTGCACCTAAGAGTAATTTCAAACACATGCATAGTACTCATGTGTATGCAAGATTTCTAATCTTTTCTCACATAAGCGAAAGACTTCCAATCAGACGCAACAGTGTGTTTGTTTCTCTTTTGTTATACTGTTTCCACGTAATTAGGTGGCAAAACAGAGAATGAAAACATCTCCATGTGGATCCCACAACATTAACCCATCTAACATGCACAAGGAACTGCAAGCGATCTTTGGAGATGATACAGCCGGTCAGGGAATGATAGCACATTGGGTATCACATTTTGTGGCAGCTAAGGAGTGCAAACAATCCACAGAGGCAGACCACGGCAATGAATGACACATCTGTGGTTGCTGTCAACATTCACCTGGAAGAAGACACTGCCCACCCTCCAAAGAGACTGCTCATGAATAACACATTTCAACAGCCTCATTTTCACCCCAATATGCTTCCACCCAACAATTTCACCCTTCATGTGAGCACAAGGCCACACATTAATCTTGGGAAAGTGTGGCAGGAACAGCTTCCCCAGCCCCACACAGTACTGACAACAGTCCAATAGACTTCCATCAGTTTTCAAAACTGAAGAAACTAACACACAGAAGATGCTTCACAAGCACTGAAGAGTGTCTGACAGAAGTCAGAGAAGCCACCTCATGTACCACAAACAGGAACTGCCCACAAATGCACAAGACTTAAAAAAGTGCTTAGCCAAAGTCATCAGCAAGAGTGGTCAAACTGAAGAACTATTTTTCATTACAAAAATTTGTATTTTTATAATAAAAATGGTCTATGCATTACTTTTGAAATTACCCAATTCTTGATCAAATTGGACACAAATATAGTGGTTTCATGGTATCAACATGCCACATTCACAATTTTCCAAACACAAACACAAAACCATACTTTAGTAACAAAACTGTTTTAAGCTGAAAGTAAGCCAACACATCAATGAATCTGAACTTCATTTTTGTATACATGTTCTCTTTTTTTGCACTTTTTGCACTGCAGACTGATAAAAACATACCTAACTAACCCTTTAGCACCAGAATTAAATGCCTGGTGGGAGCTGCAGAAGACACAAATTTAAATGAGATCTGCATAAGACAGGCCATTATACACCATCACCTCAACCTGACATTCAGCATTTTGAGCATCACACTGAGTGATGGGCATACCACACATTAAACACTGAAGGGCTAATTTCACTGTGCAATAAGTCAACTGGTAGTCTTTGCAGTAACATTAACAGCTTAAGAAAAACAATTAACAGTTTACAGTTTTCTCTCATTAACCTTCATTATAAATCTTTATCATTCAACACAGGATAAGCAGAAAATATGAAATACTCCCAACAGGTCCAACAGTTCAAATTTCTGTTACAAAATACTAATATATTCTTCACACACCCAGCAAATAGCCTCTACCCAGGTACAGTTTTGTTATAACATCTGACAAGACAGACTAAAACATAGCCTTCTTGTTCATGAATGAGCAGATTACAAGGCATTATTACATTTACAATACTTAACACAAGAAATTAATTAAAAAAACAATTTTGGACATTGGTGATATACAAAATACAGGCACTATCAATCAGAAAATACATTTTCACACTGTCAATTTCAAATTACAATATGTTTTTGTAATTTCTAAAGGATAACTTAAGAGAATGTGTCAAGAACTTTTTTATTCAGAAACATACAGTTCTGTTGTTAATCTGCATGTAATTTTCATTCTGTGACTATGACCTACCTCCCAGCCATTCGAAGAGAAAAGTTTTAACTGTTTCCACAGTATCACTTGTGAAGTTATAGATTTAAAACTGCAATATGACACACAAAATAACGCAGACTATTAGCCTTAACCAACAATATCAAAACATCATATGACTGTATCAGATCCAATGGCCAATTTTATTGGCACCATACACGAAAAGTGTAACTGATACACATTATAAGAACACCACTGTCACACATATCATATACGTGCGCTTATGGAATCCAGGTCTTTGGATTTTAGCAATTCAGTGTAATTTCTATCACACATGAAACAAACCGAAGTTAATTTAATCCAAATACAATATGGCAAATATGGAAGCAGATTATTTGACAGGCACTGAACTTCCAAGAACCAAAGCTAGTAAGCGAATTACTTATGCTCACGCCTGCTGTTTTAACACTTAATATGACAGCCCCGGCACGGCTCAGGTGGTCAGGTGCCCACCTCTAACCATGGAAATTATGGCTCAATTCCAGACGATACCACGTGGGATGTCTGGTGGACAATGTGCCATTAGGACAGGTTTTGCTCCAAGTACTTCAGTTTTCTCCTGCTGGTCAGTACAATTCCACCAATGATCCATGCTTACTAATCACAAATACTACATAAATCTTTTTAATTGACAGCATCGCTAAATAACACTCTTAAAAACAGTATAACACAGTGACAATTTTCACAATCTTGGATCTCGAGGTTAAGGACAGGAAAAGAGTGTAATCATTAAAATAATCGACACACTTTGAATATGAAGACTGTATCATGTTGCATTATAAGAGACTGTATGCACTGAATGAACAAAGAATGGAGCCAGACATATTTGTCTGTCCACCATGTTCTGTTTACCCAACCACTTCAGGTATTTTGATCGAACTTATAATGGAGATCAGGCAAATTTAATTTTATTGCATACTGTCAACAGAATCCAGCTGCATGCAAGGTCATAAAATACTCCACTGCTTTTCTTTATTTTGTTATAGTATTTGTAATAACGAAGTATTTTGAATACAAGTTATACAACTGAATAAGGCACACTTTAACACCCTGAACTAATTTTTATGCCAAACAACGCATTCAAGAAATCTCTAGAACATGAAATCCAACATTTCTGACAACATAATTTACACAGATCAGTAAAGTTAAAATGAAACTTGGCAGAGAACTTCATAATTATGGGTAAAAACCAAAAAAATGCATTCAGAAACCTTTCCAACTGTCTTCAAACTATCAGTAATGTATACATATCACAAACATATCAAACTGCCCATCCATACACAAAACTTTTGTTGTTACTGTTATCACACACCCAGGCCTGATGTACTGTAAGCACACAAGCAGACACACTTGTACTTTTGTTCATCCTGTGTGACTCCAAAGCAATCTAACATTCCTGTACACATCGTAACAGCACATATCCATTCAATATGCACTATCAATGAATAATAAAACATTAAACAATTAGCACAGACAGACCATGTACTGATATTTTCAACACATTCAGGCCCATCATAACACATCTGGATTCTGTGAAGCACTTGATGATCACAAATTTTTAATGCAGAGGACGGTTTAACATACATTCCTACACACAGAGATGTCTGCCGTATATGTCTCAGCCAGAAGATGCTGTCATAATGCAATATTAATACAGAACAGTTTGGGCAACATTCATGTGTATGTCAGTACTGACACAAGGTAGTGTTGCTACAGGAGGGCAAGACTATTTCCTTCTTTGAGAGTGCCTGCAGCCTTCTTTCTTTCAGAGAATGAATCAAAAGTTTCCGCAGTGTGCTGATAGATGCTACATACGCCTGGCATACACAGCAACCCCTACATATGTGGCGAAATGCCTACTGGAGAAACAAGTCACTCCACTGACACCAGGATTAATTAACAGCACTGCCACATCCAACTCTACCAGCCAAACAAGTTATGCATGGTGAACAACATGACCCTTGGCCATCAGATTGTGCCCAACACCACCAGCATCACATCCAGAAAATCCAGCCAACTGGAATGCCTCACAAGAGAAGCAACAGAAAACAAGGTGCATCCCAATGTGAACAGGATTGACAGGTACACCCTAAGCAGAACACGATAGCCTCACATCAATTCTCTGATGACAGCAAGCACTTTTGAAAAACAAAAGTCTTGAGTTCAAAAAGCAACATTACCTTACTTCACTCCAAATCCCACACGAATAAAGTGCATCACTGGCCACTGGCCACATTCCAGACGTCACAGTATTTTCACATCTCCCGCTAGTTGGAAACTTTAAAAAGGGTAATTTTTTGAATTCTCAATGCTCACTGGCTGAGGACAAGTACTATCCCCTCTTTCCCTTCTGCAGCTGTAACTGCCCAAATTCCCCCAAACCTTCCTACATAACCAACACATTTTCTTCCACCCAAACACTTCACAGCCAGCAATGCACTTTGCAGAAATGGTTAAATGGACCAAGGGACATCAACTTGAATCCTGCCCTTAGAGTTTTGGTTGGTTGGTGGTTGGCCACCCCAGAACTTCAGCAACCCAGTGGACTGTCACCCTGAAGATGGACAGTTGCAACAGACTTTTTACTCTGGCTCACATGTACAGGAATTCAAGGGCTGCTCCTCTGTTGGGCTCCAATGTGTCCCCCCGTTTGAAGAAAGTGCCCTGGGATCCCACACAATTGTTCTATTAATCTCAGGGTTGTTTCTTTGGCAGGGTTCTTTGAATGTGACGAGACCAATTGATATACTTAGAGGGTAGTAACTAACAAATGTGGGTTACAAAGATACAGATTTATTAACTATAACAATGGACATAAATGAGTTCCTGAGCAAAGCAGATTATGATAACACTGGCAACTGTTAGACTCAGAGTATGACACTTCATTATACAATCACTAATCAATGTAACAACTGAATTTACAATTATTAACCGGCCAAAAGCCAGAAGAGACTAACAGCAATATGCAACCCTCAAACACAGCCACAAAAGCACAACAGAACATGCGTAAAAAAAACCTACAAGGGCAGTAGTGGCAAACAACCCAAAAGAGAACTTGGGGCCAAAAAGCCCAAGAGGAAACCAGTAGTGAACTGCAAAGAAGTACAACTGACAGCAAAATGCCCCACACCCATGCATGCAAAACCTTAAAAATCTTTGCCTCTCCCCTCTATAATGTACCTCGGTCACTAATTTGTTGTTACTTTTGCTACAAACCTCACGCCATTAAGGTAATTAGAAAAATTAAAACATAACCACGATGCTTCCTTGACTGTAGTAGTGGTACAATTCAACTGCTACTTGGGGAGCTAATCCTCTAGGATCAATGCGAGGTCATGGAAACACTTTGCAATGAACATGACTTCACCCTTCTGCTAAAGTTTAAGACACAATGGGTGAGAAATGATGTTCGATAGATGGCTTAACAAATACCTACTGAAGAAAAACGTGTGTCATTTGGTTACTCCCACCTGGTGGCATTCAAGGCCTGAAATACTTATAATTCAATATTAGGACTGCCCACAGGAACAATCTGTTACACAGCATGTCCCTCTGAAACATCGGAATAAAGTTCATTACATGGTGTAAAAACCTGGAAGATGACTTGTATTTCAACATACATTTGAAAGTGTGATCCCTAAAACTTGCCTCTTTGGCAAAACAGCAGTAGTCTGATGATTTTCCAGCTAGATCCGAATATGCTGACTTCATATACAGATGAAAAAAGTTTATGAAACATGAAAATGTCTGAAATACTCAAGCAATCAGGCCCTCTAATACAGATCATGGGTTTTGCCTGCACAAGCATGGAAAATGGAAGTGCAGGCAAAATACAGCAGTGAAAAGCATCCTCATTTTGACACAATCTCTTAAGCACCTATTATGACATGAAAACAACCTAAATGAATGACAAATGATGTATTATATAGATGACTACATGGGTCCAGCTCCAATTACATTGCGTTCACATGTCTGTATCTGTCTTTCCATTCCATAATCTCAAAATTAACTGAAGAGTGCATTTCCTTGGTAACACAAGCTATTATCTAAAAAAAAACGCCAACCACTTTCTTTTTCCCATGCTATGCTACTATAACTACCAAGTCATCCATGGTACATTCATAATGTACAACCATAACACAAGTTTTGAAACTTAATATTAAGAACTATAACCGTCACAAATTTGAACCTAATATGAAATCACACACATTAAGGAAAAACAAAATAACTTGAAAATCTCTTTTAAATATACTCCACAATCCCCAGATATTAATTGGTATCCTACATGTGTATTTTTACAATAAACAATATACATATCTTAAAAATATGTTAGTAATAAAATTATCTATGAACACTAGATAGATTAAAGATGGTGATTGCACATTTTGTTATCCTAAGTTAGGGGAAAACCTTAACTTCATTTAAATGTATAAAATGGAATCAACTAAATATTAAAACTTGGGAAAAGATGACTGATATCACTGGCCTTTTTGACAACCAAAAAACTTATCACTTTTAAGGTGTACCCAATCAACTGGTTCAATCCTTTGAACTGTTCCTTTTTCCCTAGTCAATAATAGTTATTACTGTTCACTGTTCAATGTTTTAAACATTTTACATTGTGGAAATATCATGATATTTTAAATATCATGAAAATAAGATACACTGTGAAACAAAAATTATATAACTAGGTATATATCCTTCCACCCCTAAACAATAGCATTTCTGTGTAAGTTACGGTGTTTAAGACACTGTCAACTATTGTACATAAAATAACATTATAAATTCTCTAAATGTCAATATCGCAGACATCCTAAGATTCATGTCATAGTTTTGACATAAAATACAACAGGGTTTTATTTTAAACTTATGAACTTTGTTCAAAGTGCTGTTAACTGTCAAGCATAACCTGTCAAAACAACTGAAAGACACGTGTTACTTTGGTTAAGATGGTGTTAAACCATTATCTCCAATGTTGGTGATCGCAATGGCCTGCATATCAAAGCACACAACAGCATTCATTTTAGTAAGCTCTATGTTAAGATTAAAACTCATATATAGTTTTAACTATGGAGTAATTCTGTCAAGATATCCTGTTGTTTATTAATTTCTTCATTGTAATATTTTCTCACTTCCAAGGGAATGTTTTAACCATTACACAATGATGACTAGGATAGGATTGAGTTAACAGAACTAATAAAGTGACTCTTAACAAATTTGATTTTGTGTCTAACAAGAGTTGTATCCTTCACTTCTTTTCCTTAGCAAGAGCACCAAGTGTATATTTTATATATGGAGATGCATTAACAAACACACCACACAATTATGTTGCAGAATGTATGCATCACCGTAATAGCAATATGCTGGCTGGACTTCCACTTGCAGTACTAAATGACCCCCAACTATTCAATATGAAAATAGCCTTCCACTAATTAAATTTAAACTTTCACAGTGATTCACTTTTAATGCTGATACCAAGTTTTGGGTTTCACATCATATAGCATTGGGCTATGATGCCAATGTTTCAAAGGCATGAGCTGCAGTCATCTTCAGAATCAAAATCAAGAAGGAGAGAAAGTGTTCTGGTTTAGCAAACGGAAGTTCCTCATCCCATGGATGGGAGGGAAGGGGGCTTAATGCCCGGTCCCTCCATACTGACTCTGACCCTGAAAATGTAGGCAGGTTACTCCAGAACATCAGCAATGTCACTCACTGCCACATGGTATAAAAATAAGATAAATAAAAAAGACCAACATTAAACTTTCAAACTTTCAAACAATCAATCAATCAATCAATCAATCCTGTGTTCCATACCATCCCATACATAAGAGTCTGCATTACATGGATCATGTCACAGCAAACAAAGATGCCAAAATATAACAGAATTTGCATCTGAATCTATTACACCAATGCAAAGTTTTCTAGCTACAGTAACATTAAATAATCACCAAAAAGCTTTTGAGCCACTTTGTTCTGCAAACAATACATTAGAAGCAATTAAAATGTATAATGTTTAGTTTTACTACACTTTCATGTAACATTCCAAAACCATTCATTCCCTTTATCTGCTTTGCAGTATTTTTCTTTTTATCAAAGGACACCTTTAAAAGGATATGCTTAAATATATAGAAATATTAATATATAAAAAAGATAATGATTTTTACTAATATTAATAAATCTACAGTTTCTGATTTAAAAATTTCTACTGGCAATGATTCAATCACATTCAATTAGCCACCTTGCCATTATGGTTATCACCTTTTTGCACGCCTAAAATGTAATTATGGTTTATATTATGGCAGAATCTTAGAATTACACTGTTAAAAAGATTTGTATTTGGGGGCAATAATGTAAGAATCAAACCTAACAGCCAATTACACATTTGCTATCAGATGACTACACTTTAACCCCACAACCCATTATAATGTGACTGCTATAACACCGAGTGTAACAAATCCCTACTAGACCTTTGCCTTTACATTATTTGCACTTTCTCCAAAATTGTACTTCTAACTAAGAAACGTGTCTGATCATATATGTAACAATCACTGAAATGTAACACAGTTACATTCAAGGCACAGACACAAACCCTTCAGACATGCTTACAGGGTTAACAAAGGGTGTCAAAACTGTCACCCAATTATGTTAGAAGCCTATGCTCCCATGTTAATAAAAATATTCAAATACACACTCCAAACCCTTACCAATTCTATGCAAATTTATGTTTAAAAATACAAATAATTAAACTCACCTGTTGATAATTTAAACCCCTGTTCTATGTTAAAATGAAAGAAACAGAAGAAACTATAGGAAAAACAAGTGACTCCAGTGACAAGAAACCAGTTAGTTACGGACGCAAGAGTTTTAAAGAAAAGTCTGTTTCCTATTTGAACTAGAGTAAACAGCGTTTCATTCTCAACAACCAGACTATCAACAACTCAAATATCCATATTCAGAATAACAATATTTCAAAAAATCCTTTTTCAACTACAGGCAATGTCTTTACCTGGAAAGTTCAATGATAAAAAGAACTATGAAGGAGCATATCTTCATATAGCATTAACAATGTTATACAACACAGTAACAGACTTTTAGTGTTGTTTATATTCCATATAAATATGACAATTGCTTTAAAATCTGGTTTCAATCACTGAAAACCCTCCATCATTTAGGCAGTGGTAAGGCAAAAAGCACCAGAAAGATAACAGAAGAACCGAATTGCATACACATAGCTTTCTATGGGATAGATCTGCTTGCATTTCACTCATGCTAACTGCCTACTGCACATCCTGGGAAGAAAGAAATGAGCCACAAATGACAGTTATTAATTAGGAATTCCTCAGCTGTCACGACAAGTCTGAGTTTTTGCTAAGCTTTTCTGAACAAGGAGTTAAGCATACAACCTACAAAACTGTGGCCTTTAAAGGGGCAATTCAAAACTAGCATTAATGTGCCTGAGTAAAGAATTTAACAGCTTACTTAAACAGCTCCAGTTAAAAAGGAGATATGACTGTTACATTCCTTTCAAAAACAAATTGTATTTGATATTTCCTGAAGACATTTCATCACCTGAAAAAGGTTATTTTACCTTTCCTTACAACATGGAATATCTGTGAGCTACCCATTAACAAGGTACAAAGAGTACCTTCAATTATTGCCTCTGTGTCATACAAATGTCTAGTACAAAAAGAGAATATTACTTATCAACACACCTGCTTTTCTGAGCAAATATTACATTCTATGTCTGGCATACCAGAAAATTCAGAAAAAGCTTGAGAACTGCAGATACTATATGAACACTGGTGTGAACCCTATATTTGGTGCAATGGTTCTAAACTGTGTATGCAATTTCAGTAGTTAAGACATATATATATGTATGTATCAAACACCAGGAAAGGGATTCTAAAGGAATTTTCCCATCTGTCTTCATTCTGCAAAATATTTCAGCCCTAATCTGACTGCCACTTATATGCAAGTTCTATCTTTGTTAGTGGGGCAAAAAGAAACCCAGTGGGAACACACAATCTTTTGGCATGAAACAGTCATGAACAGTTTTCATGTGGTTCTTCATTTTGTCAGGCCTTGAGAATTCTTTAGAACAGACAGGGCATGGAAAGACCTTCCTCTGGTGACCCTCATGATAGAGGAACGCATGACGCTGGAAGCTATATTTATTTTTGAATGTTTTCTGGACATCTGATTTGGCGCATTCAGTACACTTGTACACTCCCTCTGAAATGGAGGCATAGCGAAAAAGGTTCAAACCCCGAACACTCATTTCAGTTAACTGTTCTGCTGGGTCCTGGCTGGCTGATGTTGCACGGCGACGGGCACGACGTTTGATGGGAGGACGAGAAGGTGGAGGGGCAGATGCTGATGCAGGAGGTACAGTTGATTGTTGCTGTTCCCCACCTGGGGAGTTTGACCTTTCTGCCCCTCCATTCCCTCCACCACCACCTTCACTCTCGCCTTGCCCATCTTCACACACTTCTGACTTCGGCAAAATTATAGGATCTGGAAACAAGCAATGCAAAAGCATGCACATCCAATGCCAGAACAACTTACATTATCAAGCTATTTATATATGGACTTGGAAGCATCGATTCAAAAATATTCAGTACACATCAATTAATACACAACAGTTCCAACAAAATGCATGTCACAGAACTCTTGTCACCTCCAGCAGTTCATCTCAATCTGCAACACACATACTCCCCCACTGAAATAACTGTGTTTCCAAAACCACAAATGTTTCTAGATTTTCTAATGCAGAGCTACCATATTGCCATTGTATGAACAGGCAAAAACAAAAAATTCCATTTCAATCTACATAAATTTGCACAACTTTCTGATCTAGATGTGGCACTGGTAACTGTATCTGCCACAGTCACAACTAAAAAATTACTAAAATTAACAGCTCAGTGTAATTAATTATAAGGAGGACATCCAAGAAAATGTGCCCCTCCCCAGCCCTCACGAACTGGTGCAAAAAGTTGTGCAATTCACAGAATTGCACAACTTACATATGTTACTGTCAGCAAGGCTAAATGCACATAAAAGTTGGGCAGCAACATGGGTACACAGAACGAAACTTAATACAAGAAAGCACACAGTAACACCATGCACATAAACAGGTGTCAGCAGCAGCAATACACTTACAATCCCCTTGTACACAATTTGTTCTTCCTCAATAAACACACACAGTCTAATGTACATGCAAAACTGCACAGTTAATATGTCAAATTAGGATCAAATTAAAACAAAATCAAGGCAAAACCATTCATACATTCTTCATAAGTAGTAGGACATAGGTTTTACAGGGTACAAAAAAGAAAAGCATCAAAGTCTAAAATTATAAAATAAATTAACTACATGTCACATCCAACGAAAAGGCTTTTATTGAATTAAAAATAATCTTGTACTACATTGACAGAAAATGCATTCACTTGTAACAAAAATTACCATCACCTCAAAAATGCCTGCAGGGAAGCTATCATGTACTATCTGGATGAAAGTTTATCATGCAATTTTTCTCCATTACCAATAACATACCACCACAACTAACTTTTAATCTGTCCAAGATACTGACTAGCATTTTTTATGGTAATAGTAATTTTCTAATCCTGTCTTCTCACTAATGCTAACAAAAAAGCTACATACAGTACTCAATGACACAATTTAAAAACTTAGATGCATAATTATCAAAAAGCATGAACATAGCCAGAAAACTACTCTTGACACAGGTGCCAATGGTCAACAACTGAAATACTACTACTCTGAAAAGTAATAAAATTATTCCCACTGCAAAAACAAAATTTAGTTCTCAGCTTCAACTACTTTTCCAGCTAAACTCCTCATACTCCTTGATAATTTCATAAATAAAGCTGTGCTACAATTTCCATACTGCTCCCACCGCAACCAATTTATAACAAAAAAATAAAAACTATCAACAATTAAAAGCGGGTTATTACCTTTTCCTTATGAACACTGGGCGAATCTTCAATGTTCAATTGCTGATATTTGTTTAATACATAATATCTTGCTCGTTAGAAGGACACTTGGTAAGCGAGTATCCATATAATCTCGAAGTTTCTAATGAAGCCAAAAAGTGTGTGTGCTATGGGGCAGAAATATCAGGAGGGGTTAGAAACCTGGATAATGAAAAGCATGTAAACTCCTCGAAGGTTTGTAATTAATGTTTCAAGTTGGTAGAATTTCTCTTCATGAAATGACAATACAGAAGAAAAGAAATGCTGACAATTCTTCTTCCTTCAGCACCATTCTTTCGTAACACACACTGCACTTTATGATATAAAGTAAAATTTACTTGACGTTAACATAACCATTCTGATGTCACTAAATTGTGCTCATGCAGTACTAACTGCACAGCACACAATATTCAGTATTAGGTACTAATATTAATGAATTCAAATAAAACTACTCATTTCCACTTACAAAAAAATCACTTGATGCAATATAATGAAATCGCTGCATAACCAATCGTATATAATCAATTTTATGTTACACATCCCCATGTGAGTAGTTAACAATACGGTGGTTATTATTTCCATAATCACGACTTTATTAAAGTTTAACCAGTTACAGTGTCACACTGTAACATTGTAACTAGCAAAACCTAATTAAGTTGCGAGGACGGCAATAATAGCACTACAATGGTGTTGAAGTGTACTAAATCATATTACTGCTACCAGAAGAGTTTAAATAACCACAGCTCTCAGCATCACTTCTGCCACAAACAGATGAGAAAAATCAGCAATACAGTCAGTCAACTCTACAGTACTTAACAACAGATTAACTCTAAAATCAAAGCAATAAAGAATAAAACAAGGAAAAAATAAGAGGAGGAATAGTGGGGAAGAGAGGGAGAAGAGAGGGCAGGAGCAAGAGAAGAAGCGATAATAGGGAGGAGAGGAGAGGAGAGGAGAGGAGAGGAGAGGAGAGGAGAGGAGACAAATTTTTAAATATCACACAGCTCGTATTCCAGGATGAAACTTTGTGCAACATTCATGAAGAATCAAGTCTTATGGCATGTTACACCACGTTCACTGGCAAATAATTATATTCTGGAGGAAGCTGCAGCCTCCATCTTCAGGGTCTGCAGCCAGTCAACATGGCTTAACACCACAGAAAATTTCCAAGAAATGTCACTCACCAATTTCATGCAGGAAATCAGTTGCAAAATTAGCAAGCGCACACTGAGAGAACTGATATGTCGCTCATATCTTCTCAAGTTGAAGCGTTTTTCTGACTTAATGTGTGACAGAACTTTTTCAATTTTGTGTACTTAATTTCGGTAATGTGAGATGATAACTTCCATTGGAAGTCAACTTAATGAGGCCTTACCCCAGAAGAATATTAACAAACCGCATATAATTAACAGCAGACTCTCTCATGCCTGCGAAGTGTAGAATGCGAACTTGGAATACTGAATGCCTAGTTTCAGATATGTGCGGGATCAACACACTGCAAAGAAGAAGCTGTTAAAGATTAAATAATTAAAGCATCTGTTGCCCTTCATAATTTACTAGCACCTAGGAAGGGATTTTTTGTAAACTGGCCAAAGCTTTGCACAAAATGAATTAGCTATTCCAGTTTTAAATCAAGATGATGAGGACGAATGGCACAGATTACTGAGGGCACAGCTTTTGAAAAATCACCTGGCTGATTACGCCTTAATGCCTGCAGCAGCAATTTACACTTCAGTCAGTTTATATCAGTTAAACACAACTTATAATTACGCAGTATGAGGACTCACTTATATGCTAACTTGTATTAAGCAACAAAAGACATAAGGTATTACTTTACATTGTTAATTGTCCTAGTCTCTATTTGGATTCCATCATAAGTTTTAATTAGAAACTATAAACACACCACACTCCTTCACCTCATGATGTAAACTGTCAAACATCAAATCCATTTTGTCCCTCTGGACATGGTCTGGGTGGCTTCTGTCATATAGACCTAGCTTCTACTCAATTAAATACACAAAAAGAAAGTAATGGCTTCATGGATCTTTCATGCCATCTAACAATGTGAACAGATAACAAAGAGGCATGGAAACACAGGATATTAGACAACCACCGGGCAACACAAATCTGAGAAGACTGGCTTGTTCAGCTGCTTGGGAGATAAGTTTCTCAGTACTCTGCAAACTGCGCTGAGGTAGCACTGCAGCTTCTTGAGTTTGCACAGCTCAGTACAGTTCAACTGTTCAAATCAGTCTCGCAAAATTTCTTGGAATGCACAATTGCAGTCTCCAGTTTGCTTGGTGTGCAATCACCAGCACCACTGTCAGAATCTCAAAACTCTAAAGTCTGACATAAATTCACAATTTCTGTTAACTTATGACTTATATTTTATTTCCACTCCTATATCTAGTCACATCTCTAAACCTTAATAAATGAGAAAACATAGCTTAATGTTACAACTTCTGAACTTTCATTAGTGAACGATATTGCAAACTTTCTATGCAAAAATAATCTACACTGGAACTCCCTTACAATGGCATCATTTAACAAGCTTTCCTGCCTACGGCATTAATAATTTTGTACCAAAATTTTCCCACATGACATACATATTGCCCTTTTAACCTTCAGCCACTACTCATCCTACATGTTGGACACTAGTACTGCTACCACCCAATGACCATATTTCATACATTCAGTCAACAAACACACTTATTGAATTTTTTGAGACATGTTACACAATCTAAATTTTTTTTCCTCCATAAAATGCTGTGTGTATCATAATGTTATCTTTTTTGGTTCATAAAATATTTACATTTTACAAAAAGTGCACTAAAATTTAAATGTCCAGCTTGGGTGTCAAAGGGTTAACACATTTCCCACCCAAGAAGCACAAAAGTGCATAATGCAACCAATTTTTCATCCATTTAATATGTTTTCATGTCAAAATCTTTAACAACTTCCCATTCATTCAATATTTTACCAGTACTCAGTTCATAAAGATCAATCTCCAAGGTTGTTTCCACCACCAAGCAGAGGTATACATATGCAACTCAATGATAACACCGGCCTGCTATGATTTTGTGTAAATGATAGAAGTAGGCGATCTACACCAAAATCGATGTGCTGAATTCAAAAATAGCACCAGTTTCTGTGTATCACAGCAGGATTTTATGCAGTTCGATCATATGTACCTACCTGAGGCATACATTTCCATTTTATAGGTGTGTAATTTAAATGACAGTCATTAAAATACGTTGGTACCATTGATGTCTCCTGGTGAATTTTTTTCTATCTTAATCACACTTGAAAACCAGGAATAAACATATTTATTGTTATTATTATTATTTAATAAGAGACCTGGGTCTCACTAAAGAGAAGCGTGAACTGCTGGGCCCAAGATTAAAGGGAAAAAGTCCGTTAGCGCTGGGAGCAACATTTTCTTGGTCTATAAATCACAAGAAAGAGTTTCAGAAGTACTATGCCAAGAACGATCAACTTGATTTTTGCTGTGATATCCCAAATTTGATCCACCAGTTAGGAAAAGAACTGTATGACACAAGAGACTGATGCTTATTTACTGACTCTTCAAAAAGGAGCTTACAGGCAGTATTACTGCATAATGGTAACAATTTAACTTCAATACCAATCGCACACTCAATCCATCTGAAGGAAACCTAGCGGAATTAAGAACAGTGTTGGAAAAGATGAAATACCATGAACACAATTGGTATTTATGCAGCAACATGAAGATTCTTGGAATGTTATTGGGACAAGGAGGAGGATACACAAAGTTTCTACATTTCCTATGCGAATGGGATAGTAGAGCAAGGGACAAACACTGGACAACAAAAGACTGGCCTAAGTAGGAAGATTTGATTCCAGGATCCAAAAATGTTGTCCATGCCAGTTTAGTTGACAAGCACAAAATTTTATTATCTCCCTTGTACATAAAACTTAGGATCATGAAGCAATTTGTTAAAGTGTTGGAGAGGAGTGGTTCATGCTTGCAGTACCTCAATATTAAGTTTCATGCTGTGTCTGAAGCTAGAGTGAAAGATGGAATACTTGATGGACCACAAACCTGAAAGCTCACAAAAGATGTTGCATTCATGAATACAATGAATGACGTCAAACATCAGGCATGGACTGCATTCATAGATGCTGTCAAGAAGCTTCTAGGAAATGTAACAGATCCTCATTATAAAGACTCTGTCAAAAATATGTTGGAGAAGCTAAGAGTACTTGGATGTAACATGAGTTTGAAGTTACACTTCTTGCATTCGTGTCTTGATTACTTCTCAGACAACTTAGGGGTTTTCAGTGAAGAACAGGGCGAAAGGTTTCACCAAGATTTGAAAGAGATGGAAAGATGATACCAGGGACACTGAGATGTAAACATGATGGCAGATTACTACCTGTCCATCAAATGTGAAGACACCTCTCAGGAGCATTCACAGACAGCAAGCATCTGCATGTTCAAAGGGAGGAGAAAGCACCGATGTTCTGCCCAGCATCTACACTTCTAATGAATGTAATTATACTTTTTCAACTTCTATGATGTTTTCAGATCCGTCATGTATGTATCGCATGTCTGTACAGTTTTCTGTCCACCTTTGCCTATTTCTTATCCTACCCAACAAAAGTTCAAAATGCCTTGTAAAACACTGAGCTAGCATTGAAAATATGTAATACTATAATCATAAATATTCAAAATATTGAGGGTCTTTGTATTTATATATATACTTCCACATCAATATGCTCACCCTAAAAAAGAAAATCATCAAAATCAGTTGGATAGTTCTGGAGATATTGGCTTTATACTGTCTTACAATTGTACAGACATAAGTAGGTTTTAAAAATTTTTGTTTTGTGAATTATGAAAAACGGGTACGTGACACTGAAAGACTGGCTAGTTTCGAAATCAGCACGCCAAAACTAGCTAAAATCGCCTGTCCGTAGACAACATGCAGCAAAAAGTTTTCACTCTGCAGGCCAGTGTAATCTGTGGCAACATGTGGCAGGAAATGACATCACACTCCAACTGCACTGCCACCATACTCCATACATGCAGTTCACAATGTCACTACCAACATCACCACCACCACCAACACATATGTAATCTATGTGAATGCACATGTGTTTAATGGAGCACATTGTGACTGCTTAACTGCAATAATCTGAAGCACTGTGTGCAAAATTTATGTATGTTTTGTGTTCACTTCAGAATAATTATATGTGTACAGTTTTTGTCCTGTAAAGCCACTGATTACTGAACACGCAATCTGCATGGCCACTACATCAAAACCCCTTAAAATTTCCCTTTAAAAAAACTGCTCAAGAACTTTACATTTCTGTATGAACTTGAAATATGAGGCACTATCAATGCCAGCACTATAACCACAAATCTTAAGATTCCTGAATATTCTGTTACTGCTGGTTTCCAACATGTTTGACTTCAAAACATCAAATATAACACAGTAATTATAAACCTACATGAATTAAACAAAATGCCTGCAGAGATCAAAGTGGAAGCTAAGAATGGCAGAAGCTGGTATGTGTACTCTTCCCAGCTTGTGCATTGTACGCATCATTCACACTTTCTCAAAAACACTAATATTTACTCCTCTTCCTCATACACACCACTTCCATTTCAATCACAAGTACTGCATATACAATTTCTTATTTAAAATATAGCGCCACTATTTTAAATGACCAGAATCATATCACATCCCATTCGGTCACTTACGTAACACACCAAGACCACTCACAAATTCATTCCCACATTCTTTCTTGGGAAGGCTGTGAGGCCGCTGTGAGTCATTTACAAATTCCACCAAGACATGGCCTTTTTGTATCAAATATACACTAAAAACAATTCCCACAAGAACAGTCATCATCAATTCTGACTGAAGTTTCCTGATGTACCTACTCCAAACAAAAAAATTAAAAATAGGTAAAAGAGTTTTGAGTGACAGGTTCCATTTTAGGCTGTTATATAATAACACACAGAAGACACACGCTGATGAAGAGCTGGACAAAAGCAGTGCTAGCCTGACTTGCACAGCAAATAGGCATGCCAGCATCATCATCATCAGCATTTGCACCCATATAAGAACACTACAGTTTACAAACTCTATGATGATTGTAAAACAAGATTAAATTTTGTGACCTGGTACACTTATGCAGCACATACTGCAGCAGCCAACCCCACATTCATTCTGACCTGCAATGAAGCTTGGTTTCATCTCCACGGATACATGAACTCTCAGAATAACAGGTGCCGGTCTGCAGACAGTCCCTGTTAGTCCAAGGAGTGTTATTACATAACGTTTAGGTTTGTGTGGGGTATGTTAAGACAGAAGGTAGGATTATGGAGCCCATCTTTTACTGAGACCATAATTCACACACTGATATGTGACATACAGATCTCTGGGCTTGAGTGGCTACCAGGCACGTCGGCAGATGGCGGACAGCCAGGGACCTTTCCGACGACCAGGCTGATATCTGGCCTGACCCTGACACAGGTCTGTCTCCAAACATACTGACTAGAGGACCACAGACCAACTCCCCAACCCCAAGGTGTAATGTGTGGCTTGCCTTAATCCATGCTGAAGGGGTGCATGGCACATGGATGATGCGTCTGTAACATGCTTCATGTAATGTGTGTCTGCAAATCAACATAAACTATTTCTAACACCAGCTTTATGTACAGTGAGCACAGAACCTAACAGTACCTGCAATATATTGAACTGAAATGTGTGAACCCTAACTAATGGCAAATTGGAAGGGAGATTGCTGCACTGCCTGCCATCAAGCAAAAGAATCCAAATGTCCCTTAATGTGTGAGATCATTTCAAAAAATGTCCCTATACTTGTAAGTTCTGAAATACACAAATTTTCTACGAAAGAAACACATACCCTTATTGCTGTGGCACCCTTCAAACAGCTGCTCATATATAAAAGATCTTCTAATCTCAGTCTAATAATCTGCTACCCCAAAGGCATAATCATCAGCTCTTGCATTCCTCCAGGAGTCACATCCTGTCTCATATCCATTTATCACCACAATAATTATTCTGATTTGTAACCAACACAATCATACACTTCTCTCTCTATAAAAAGACAGTTATAAACAATTTGTTCGATTTTACTCACAAAACAAGATACACATCCATGGATACGCTATTATTTGCTTCTACCACCAATGGCTCTGCATACACCTGCTTTATGCAGTACCTGTTCACAGCATGTACTGCCATTACTATTTTGCGCAGGGGAAGACTTTACCACAGAATATCCGGCATGAGGAGTTGTAGAAACATTTACTTTCTAACATGAAAATCAATTAATATCATCCTGTAAAGGAAGAGTAATCCCACCAGTTTCAGCTTTTTGCTTCTACTTTTCTTGATTACAATGAACACATTTGTAAGACCCTATCCTGTCATATGAACTGTTGTCCACAAGGTACATTAGGAAGTCCAAAGTAACATGTTTAGAAAAAGAAAGACTGGGTAATGACTAATGACATTTGGTTACTGAATTCTGTCCATGTACACGACGTAACACTCCCTGACCACAGACAGATTTGAAGGGAAGGGAGGAGAAGGAAAGGCTAAACTGAATGTTTTCAGATTTGTACACCAAAATTAAATGCAGCCAGAATATGACATAAGAATTCTTCAATATGCACCTTTTTAATTTTACACATCACCACATCTTACTCTGTCTCACTCATTTACATGCATGTAACTTGCTACAGTGTTTCTTCTATTTCTTTACCTTGTGGGAAAAACTTACATGTAATAAATTACAAATAAAGATGTAAAACATAAAACAACTTTCTTTAAAACTGTCATTAATGACTCTCCCAGGAAACAAAGACAAATAATTGATGTGAGCTTTATACATTAGCGACAAAATAACCACAAATTTGTTGAATGCAATCAAGTAACATGTGCTGCTCTTCTTCAGGGAATTCAACACTCTGCATTTCTTCACTGTAGACTCTGAAAGTCAATAAAAATCCTGCTAAACACAAAATATGTATTACTCTAGAGAACTGAAGACAATTATTTCTTCTAGCCCTGCCACGGACATCAAAATCAGCTGAACTTCTTTGTTTCACATTAAGAAAAAATTACGAAAATACAAAGGTCTGCCATTAAGGTACGCCTTCTTTGAATGTGTTTATAGTTCTTGCATATAAAGTTAACTTCAAAATGTTTTTTTCTGTATTTCAACATACAATACAGATAAAAAAATGGCAAGATGTATGACTTAAAAATAACATGTGTTAATAATACTCAAAAACCAAAAACGCCACATTCCATATTTTTTTAACAACAGCAGATCTGATAACAGGATGGTGCACACTATCATAACACCAGCAACTGAAACATTACACTATTCAGGGGCACACAGAATAGCCTACTGTGCAGACATGCAACTTTGTAATGCTCCTGAATGGGTAAAATGGTAAATGATAATCCTGCAAAATGTTACATTATATACTACGTACTATCTGACACCATTCAAACTGCAAATTGAGAGAAGAAAACAGGATAACCCTTTGAAACAATGAATTCCTTTCTACCACCATGACACAAATTTGTAGATCTAATGACAACGATGACTGCAGATGTGAAGGATGTAACTCCAGCAACATTATTCAAAAAACACAAAGAATCTCACAAGGTTAATGGCATTTCTACCAGAGATGGTACACAGGAAAACCTGACCTACGTTTTAGCTACAGCAACAGGTTTTGCCCTTGTCTTCCTTTCTTTCTCATTGTCTCATCCATACAATATATCGCAGTCTTCTGGGTAGTCTGATAGGTGGTACCAACGTACCATACTACATTCTGTCATTTTCAGAATCCCACACTGTAAACCCTTACCACTATGAAAATCACATCCTATACACCCACAATTCATTCTCATCATCATTCACCACTGACAAATCTTCTGGATCCCACTACGGTGAGATAACTACTACATAACATGACACTCTTGAGAATTTCAGCAGAATGTGTTTGTTTCATAAGAAATCACTAGTGCGTCTGATTCTTGAGTGTGGGGCAGCATGCTGGGATCCTTACAGGGAGGGACAGATAAACGCGTTAGACCGGGTGCAAAAGAAAGCAGCTAAATTTGCACATCATAGGAATGATTCAAACTGGGAAACCTTGGCACGGCGTAGAAAGATATCACGCATATGTGCTCTCTTCAAAGCGTACACGGGAGAACGGGCTTGGAAGGCTACAGGTGACAGATTATGAAGTCCATGCTATCTGAGCAGGGTCAATCATGATTGGAAAATCAGGGGCAGAAAGCAAAGGACAGATATCGGAAAATATTCCTTTGTAAACAGGACCATTCAGCTCTGGAACCAACTAACTACCTGCAGATGCTTTCGGGACTCTCTCCTGCAAACCAAGTAATTTTAGGAAAAGGATTAGGAAAATGACAAGTGAGGTGAAGTGAAGGTGTGGTGGAAATCATCAACAAATGCAGTGAAGCGAAGTCAAGTCAAGTCAAGTCAAGTCAAGTCAAGTCAAGTCAAGTGGAGTGAAGTGAAGGGAGATTAATCGTGGTGGGATGTGAAGGTTACGTAAGTGTAGTGAAGTGGAATGAAGGGCAGGTCACGGTGAAATGCAAGTGCATCAGTTCATGAAGTTATGTAATTCATTACTGTGACTGTATTACTCTATAGTAGGCTTAATATTTTATTAATATTAATTCATCAACTTTAGGTTAATTGTAATTGTATTTGTATTTTTATTGTATTTGTATTGTATTGTACTTGTAATTTAGTATGTATTGTAATTGTATTTATTGCGTGTAGTATGTGTCCTTTATTGTTTTTGTAATTTTGTGTGCTGTGTTTTGTTTGAATGTGGTGTGTTATGTTGTGTAATGTGTGTTACTTTGTGTTGTGTGTCTTACTGTAGTACCACTGCCACTGGGTACAAACCCATTTGCAGTCCAAATAAATAACAAGAATATATTAAATCATATTTTCAGACTAACAATTTTTCTAAGCCTGTATAAGTGGCACAAAACCAGTTAACAGCTAACTGCAAAAAACATGAACCAAAATGTGTGGTAACACAATTACTATAACATACAATGCAAACTGAGTCAAAATTATCTCTTTATTGATCTTCCAAGAAACCTGCCTCCAAGTACTCTCTGAGCCACAAAATTTCCAAATTTTAGCCACATCAACTACAAGTGACCAGTTTTCCCATGACGAATGAAACTCAACTTTAGCTGATTATAGAAACTGAAATTCCCCACACTAGTCACCAGATTGAATTGTATTAAAAATAATTTGGTTCATACTGGTCCGAAAATTTCAAGAACGATGAAGTCAATAACCTGCAGCCCTAATAAACGTGGACGAGTGACTACATTACTCAAAAAACCAGTGTGGACAAGAGCATTAGTCTGCAGGAAAGCAAAGCCAAACAAAACAAGAAATAATCCATGTAACCCAAACTATCTCGAACACACCTGTTTAAATGCATTACTACACATTTCTACATTTTCAGTGGTCAGTCAATGAAATCTGACCTTACACATTTCTGCTACATACAGGTAATTTGCTAATGTACTGACTGTTACATAAACTGACATGTGAGGCATCTACATATTTTTCATCGAGCTTTGGAATATGAGCAATGGAAAGTTCATCAGCATTTCCTACAGCATAATGTTCCAGCTGCTGGGAATTAAAACTTGTATAAAAAGTGTCAGGTCTCTGTGACTATGATTCTAGAAGTACATCACAGATAGGCAATTTCCACACACCCTGCAAGCCACAAACTTACAGCACCAAGCAAGAAATCAATTATTATTCATTCATACCATCATTCATTCTTAAACTTCTTAAAACCTGCAGCTCCTGGGACATATCACAAGAAATTTAGAGCATTTTAGTGATGGAACATGCACAGAATTTCTCAGAACCATGACATCCTCCATATATATGAAACTGCATCACAGATCTGTACCTTAATCACAGTAAATCCAGAAATAAACTGCCAAAACATTACACATGTTAGAAACAAATTAACAACAGACAAACCTACAGACTGAAAATTATTGCCTTCCAGAATGTGATACGATGTAGTCTGGCAGATAGGTACTGACATGTTATAGAAACCTGCTGCCACCATCAACAGGATGGGCAGATCAATTCATCCACCCTGATGATGGAGACAGTGGGTTACTCCAAAGTGCCAGTACATTCAACACAGTGCATTGTATCACATTCTAGAAGACTGCAATCATCACAGTTATCACCATAATAATCACAAATCTTAGAAGCCTACAGACTAATAAATGAGTCATTGTCACATATGCCTGCAGAATCACCCATAATCCACATGGGCCATACCAAGTCGTGAGCTGCATTATATTCCACCCATCAGAACAAAATGTTACACACCAAGAAGTATATGGGTGGAAGAGTCATATTGTATCACCAACCTGAAATATCAGTCCAACACATGCACCATAAGGTACCCACTGACTACTGACACAAACTGACTTCAATGATGTTTCACGTCACCAGCATCCTGTGACTGAGTTTCTTGCAAACAATAACGGTTTGGCCACAGACACTGTTGACAGACCTCATGTCTACGGTGGTATGTGGAGACAGCAATGTGGAGCCCTGGGTCAAACACTCCAATGATGACAAGGACACTGTTATTTCCCCACAGTGACCAACCAAAAACCACCAGCACAGAATGCAACAAGCACAAAGCCAATGTGCTCATTATAAATGACTAAACAGTGCCAGAAAGAGAAATCACAGCACCACTTCGAACTGGATACAATGCCAGGCAGATGATATCACATCTGGGACACTGCACAGTTTGTTTCTGCTGGGTTCCCACTTGCCAACAGATAAACACAAAAAAGCATCTGCAGTCACAGCTTCCTAAAACATTTGCTGCTGAGGGCAAAGTCTCTACTGAATATCAGGACCTGAAATGAAAGCTGGTTCCAACATTCTGAGCTTGAAACAAAACCACAAAGAATGGAATGGCACCACCTTACATCTCCAAGGGCCAGAACAATGCCTTTGGCCAGGAAAGTTATGGGAACTGTCTTGTGCGGTAGTGGCTGATTTTATGCCCAGTGAGGAAAACATCAATGCTACAAACTACACTTAGATGTGCCAGAAACCACAACATGTATTTTGTGACAAGCAACAACCTTCAACGGACACATAACTCATCAACGCAAACTACCACCTCACAATGCATCTCTGACATTTTGGGCAGCTGCAAAGTATGGGTGGGAAGTCCAGCCATCCTTCCTAGTCTGGACTTGGCCACCTCAGTTAAGGACCTTGAAAGATCACACCTGACTCCCCCTACAAGAATGACATGGCAGTCCATGAAACTGTGTGTACATGGTTCAGACATGCTGAAATAACCTTCTACTGCAGTGCCATATTCAAGCTTGTGCAGCACTAGTAAAAATGTACGGATAGTAACACGGATTTTGTGTCAAAATGTCAGTGCTTCTCCAGTTACTGGGGACAATATCTGTTTCTGTACAAGTACCTCTACTTTGACTTAATTTAAATACACTCACCGCTTTTGGTATGGCCCTTGTATACTGACAGAAAGAAGGCTGAAATTAACGTCAGCTTCTTTTGATATCATCTCATTTGAATGTTCAAAATAAATTTATGTACAAATCCACTATATGCTCAAAATATATAAGAATGCCATATATTATGGGTTAAGTTTTGCTTCAAACATTAGAAATTAAATGGGTAAGATTACCAGTTCCTAACATAACCACATCGGACTTTTATGCTATGCTAAAGGAGGATACTTCGTACATGAGAAACAAAGGAAACATTTTGTATTGTTAAGTCTAATGGCAGACATTCTGAAAAGTATGTGATGATTCTGGTCAACTACTGATTCACAAATGAAGGTAAAACGTTTCAAGTGCAGACATACAAGATATGCAATGTTTTCTCAAAAACACTGCCTACAGTTATTTACAGAAAGGTACTGAAATGAAGTACTGAACACACAGCTTCTTTCAGATGCAAAAAGTTCAGGCTCTGTGTACTCCTTTCATATGAGTCATCATGTTGTCTTTCCGGGTAAATTCTTTCTTGCACCATGGACAAGTAAATGCCTGCTTGCTTCTTCGATGTGTCGTAAGATAATGTCTACAGAAATTACTAATGTGTGTATAGGTCTTACTGCACACTTTACATCTAAAAACATTATCTGCCTCCCGAACACAGAACCTGCGTGCAGAACCATCATGGATATCATCTCGATCCAACATACTGACACCAGCAGCTCGCACATTGGTTTCAAACCCCGACTGAGAGAAATCTTCAGTAGGTATGACAAGGTCACTGCAGTTCTCAGCAATAGATAACAGCTGCCTGGTAGATTCAGACAAACAGAGCATACTGTTCACTTCAGAGGAGAGCACAACTTGCAAATCACTGTTTGGTAAAATAGAAACATTTGTGGCTGTGTTATCAACATCAGGCAAGTTCTGATCTCTTACATCATTACTCAAATCACCACCATCAGCCTCCCCTTCTAGATTTATTGTAATTAACTCCTCACTGTTCCTAATTTCAGCTGTACTTGAGGACGGAGACAAGGTTATCAGTTCATTTTCATCATCAGGAAGTGATGATTCATAATCCAGGTCATTTGTTACATCTTCTTCTGGTTTAACTGCAAAACAGAAATTTTTCAATATTTACAAAACTTAAAACAGTAATATATTTCTTTAAATTACTCATGCCAGATACTTAGGAGCCAAGTACATCCACAAATAAAACTGTGATGAATGAAATCCCTGTAAGATTTAAAATGAACATCCCATGTTGTAATTATGACAATAGCCCAATTAATGTAACATCTCAATGTAATAGGCTGCCATACTTTTTGTGAAGTTTTAAGAGTCTTTCTTTTAACCAATCTCAATATGTACTTTACTAAAATAACAAAAAGTAAATAAATTTAAAAACAATAAAATAAAATCAAAACATTACCAGATATTCCATGGAAAAAATACTGTTGTCATTTTGACAATAAAAATATTTGCATACAAATTCTGGTTACGTGCGTGCCAATTTCAGAACATGCAGTTCATCAGACAACTACTACTTAACAAGTCCTCTTTCTTGCCTCCAAATTCTTACATGACAAACTTCAGATCTTCATTCTTCTGGGATACTGCAATCCATGACTGGGTGGACGTATGTCAAGACATCCAATGAATCAGACATCTGACCCTTGAAGATGAGGTCACTATATGGTTTCAAAACAACATAAATCAAACACACTGACAGACTGCAAATATCCCAGAAGAACAAAGATCTCAGCTGCATTGCTTTGAAGGTCTGAAAGACTTTAATTAGAACTACAATAAATCTAGTCAAAACACAACAATTTATTCTATTATTTTACACTACATGTTGAAAATAACAGAATAAATTGTTGCATTTTCACTGGATTTATAATTCTGACTGCTCAGAGGCACAATGGGGATGAACTGTCTTAAAATTTAAAAACTTCTATTATTTTCAATTAGCAGGCGTGTTTCACCAACTGTAAAAGAACAGGTCATCAACAAGTATTGTGAACATTTCCAAGCCACTACTTCTATCTAATTCAGTACCACTACCTGCATAATAACAAAGCAAATATCTATAAACATGGTACCTACAAATGTTCAACCACACTCCAGCAAACCAACAGGGATTTGAAAAAAATGAATTATTATTGTTACACATTAATTTCACTTTCGCTGTTCTTGATGAAGCCATGTTAAAAAGTACTCATTCTGTATTCATGAAATTCACACTCCGCCAGTCTTCAGAAAGCACAACCACCTCCTTCCCGGTCTTTCAAGCAGTCATTTTCCTAGATGTTTCCGCACTAGAATTCCATATACAGTTTCCATCCACACTAGCAATATGCCCTGACCTTCACAGCTTTCTGTACTTTACTATGTGAACAATGCTACGTGACTTCTTTAAATCACAAGGTTCCTTGTTATGACCCCTACACTACTCGCTTACTTCACCCCCCCCCCCCCCTCAGTTGGGTCAATGCAAGAATTAACACAATTTTTTACCACCCATCTGCCTAGCACCCACCTCCCTTCAGCATGCCTTTCCTACTTCCACCAACTGTTCCCATATACAAACATTCACTTCCTGTCTGTCTGTCTGTCTGTCTGTCACTGGTCATGATTTGTGTTCTCTTATTTTGTTATGTTCAGAGGTTCAGAGAGAGGAGGTGTGCAAGACAGGTACAGTGTAACTCCAACAATCAATGTCAATTCTTTTGTCAACTCAACTATAACTCAATACTTTCTGAGTAATATATTTTCAATGTATCTCACTTTTCTTCCTCCCTCAAACAAAAAAACCCCATGTTTCACATCCAAACAAAATAACTTACATTCTGATATAAGTAACAGATGAACACTTTGAAACATCAGTCCCTGTTTACATCCAACAAAGAGCAGCCTTTCAGTGAGGGAGTCCCATGTTTCTGATTTTACTTATACCTTTACTTGTAACACGCTATTCCAAGCTGAATTTTTTACGTGAATATTCCACATCTGAGCATGCTCAGTAGTACTCTACCTCTTCAAAATTGAAGTTGTCAAAATCAAATGAAGGTAAAAAAATCATATGTGCATGTTCTTCACAATGTAACATGTACATGACAGTTACTAGATTAACTTAACTATTCAGTGCCTGATTTCTGGTTGCACTATAATCAAGAAGCCTATCTTGCAAACAGATCAGAGGCACTAAACAACTAACTAAAAGCGTGTTACCATCCAAACAACACCATTAACACTAAGTCCATGATTGAGCCATATGCCAAGACAGTAAAAACTAACATAATACTATTTCCACTTATTCTGCCACCTCTGCCTCTAAATCTTCATAAATGAGTGCTTACTATGAATTACACCAGCAAAATTCTGAATTTTTCTAATACCACATATCGCAAGTCAATCACACCCTCCTTCATAATCCCAAGAATATCAAAAGTCAAAAATCAAACTCTCCTTATGCAGTTTTACAAATTTCCCACTTAGGCCAACACCATTTTGTTCAAGTTCTGCCTTAAAACGCTGTTCATTAATCTGTTCAAAGTACAAGAACATATCGTAATTGTATAAATTAACAGGTCACATAATTACATATTTTAATCTTTCGTTCTCTAGAAAGTACGTAAGAAGAGAGAAAGAGTTCTTTAAATGAACACTAACAAGAATTTCTTCAATTTGTTCTCCCGTTTCATCTCTGAACTTGTTCAAACTGTTGTAATTCCTCAGAGATATTCCTGTAACAGTTATTTTGCTGTTTCTCAAAGATATATTAATTACTGTTTGCTGAAGATATTTTTGCTATTAATGCTCAAAGACATTCTGCTATTATTTCTCCCAGATATTTTTTATAGCCAACAGGGCAGTCATTACCTAAACACACACATCGCACATCAGGACAGAATTTCTGTAAAATACCTTTATAATCAATGAATGAGGATCAATTACTTTTACTAGTAATCAAAATTTATGCTAGCAGATAGGGACAGAATTTATTTAGAAATAGTGATTCAGTTTAGTGGTGGAAGGAGATAGTGAAGCAACTGAATAGCAAATTAGAGAGACATGACTATGCAGTTTAGGTTGGATATAATGCAGCCAGCCTCTCTGCCATCTGTCAATGTCATAGTTAATGGGTTTTGGAACATACTGCAGCAGTCAAAATTCTAGACTTTGACAGTTTTTAGAACTCTCAAATTTTGCGTCAGTGAATTCCATGTTAGTCACACTTGCACATTAAAAACACCCAGTAGAGACTCGCTTATGTGGAGTTTAAGAAAGTTACTGCATGGACAGTGCATCAAGTCATTAGTAGCCAACGACAAGAGGGGTATTCAAAATTTGTTCTTTTGGACCTATTAGGAAACAGCCAATTTGGCAATGTAGGAAGATTAAGAGGGGGGATAATTTCAGACAGGGAATCAGCTAATGCAGAACTGAGCTAACTAGTAAGTATTTTACTTCTGTATGGTGCACATGTACCTACGTGTAGCTCCACTACGATTTAACTGGAGATCGTACCTGACAGAGGACGTAAAAGCTGTGCTGAAGTATTCAATGCCGTGGTTATGGTGCTCTGAATAAAGTGACAGACCAAATCAGTGCCACTTCCATACTAAATCAAGATACAGAATCAATAGTGTACAATACAACAAACTAAAGACAACAGATTCAGATCATCTTCAAATGAAATAATAAATTTGGACTTATTATTACTTTAGCAACTTCATGACACTAGACCACTTAGATTCCCTGAACACTAGCAACATGTTTAACCAAAGAAAGACGCCTAATTTAGCCACATGGCTACATCCTCAATTAATTCCGCAGACCACCAAATGAGACAGGCTACTTAAAATGTGTTAAAATAAAACCTATAATTCCTAATTAAAACGTGTTCAAATAAAGCTGACAGTCAACCCCATGCATGTAACCACTTGTCTGATGCATTTCCCATTGAAAAGTACTAAATGAAACAACTTCCAGATACAGTTTTTTAATTCTCCTTCAGAACATGACATTAAGAAGGACTTACATAATCAGAAGGAACTGAAACATAAAAGAACACATCAGCTTCTGGTCTATGTTAATGGCCTTAAGTTACTGGGAAAAACATAAATACCAAAAGCAGAAAACCTGAAGTTCTAGCAAGCAGGCCACCCTAGAAGTGAACATAGAGAAACTCCCCATACATGTGCTGCCACCACAACACAAAATAAATTCTCAATATGCAGACATAACAAATCCTTCAACAATGTGCTGACATTCAAACATTTGGGAATAACATTAACAAACAAAACTGTATTTATTAAACAATTAAGTGCAGATTAAATTCACAGAATGTCTGCTACCACTCAATTCAGAATCGTTTTGTCTTTCCACCTGCCAACTACAATTTCACCTTTTGTTCTGTACTGGTGTGGAACTTCAGTTCCTTGTACTTAGGAAAGAAACTGTGAGTGACTGAGTACAAAATGCTGAGGAGAATATGTGGACCTTTAAGGAAGAAGCAACAGGGGGCGGGAGAAACATGCATAACACAGACCTTCGCAATTCAAATTCCCGAACACCACTTGTATCATGAAAATGCCTATCAATTAAAGATTCAACTCTGATTAGTTTACGAATAAGGCCCTTTAATCAGATAAATCTTTAAATTTTGCAAAAGTCAGGACTCCATCTGGCAACTGGAATAGCTCACAACAGTAAATAGCAAAAATGAAATATTCTGGGATGACCAGCACAATTTTGTTTGCTTCTTTTATCTTTCAGCAGTTTCACACACAACCTACTTAACCTTTTAAAGCCTAGCGGTAACTTTACATACCAACAGGTTTAACATTAAAAAATTCTGCGTGGTGTTCACATTGCGTTTATGTGTTTTGTGTGGATCTCAGAACAAACAGCAACTTTTGCCTTATAAAACATTAAGAGATTGGTTTTTATAACCAAAGCGGAGAGTGTTTACAGCGCGGTACGCACTGAGTCCTTATATAAAACAGATAAGCTTCGTCTTTAAAGGGTTAAACAAAGTATGCTAACCACACGCAGTCAGCAACATCTGTAAGTAGCATGCTGAAACCCACTCTTCACACAGGTTAGAATTTCTTCTACTTTTTTAGTACTTTACCATTTACATTTCTAGGTGCAAAATGTGTTGCACATACAGACAGTTAACAAATTCTAGTCTGTTAAAGCATCAGTACTGACCTAACTTCCATTTCTGAAGACTCATATAAATGCACAAACACACAAGTTACACATCCGAAAGCCCGCTATCCTTTCGTTCACATATAACATTATATTTACAGTGACTGTTTAATATGCACCTATAAAATTGTGTACAGCAATTTTGTATACACTCACTATATGAGGTGACAGTAACTGGATTAGAACAGAAACTAAGCAATTTATCTTCCTGGAAAAAATTACTTAAATCCTACACTAGCAGACACTGGCGGCTGGACTTAAGTAAGGGAGCAAAATGGCACCCATAATGAAAAAATGTGAACCCATGCCTAGTAGACTGCAAGCAGGTGCCATTATAATAGTGAGATGTATGCCCAGTAAAGATTAAAAATTTAGTTAATTTGGTCCAGTATGTGCACAAATTTACTTGAATAAATTACTCTTAAAAGTGAATGATTAAGTTGCTATCAAATCAAAAATAATGTGTACAGTTAACAAATAACAAAATAAAAACTGCATGATATACACAAATTTGGGCCCTTACTACTTCTGAAAAATGTGTACGATCAGACTTTACAAAATGCATCTGTAGAATAAAATATGCAAATATTATAATATGCCACAGAAATAAGAAAACAAAAAATTATATATATAAAAACACCATTACTTTGCGTAAATGTAACACAGTTGCATGTGCATATTTCTGCACTGGTTGAACATACAGCCAATTAAAGAAGCCACTTCATGAAACTTCCTCTAGCCAGTCAATGTCTTTAATGCTTCAGTCCTACAATGCTGAGGCAGCTCCAACACTATAATTTCTTGTTTAGATCCTCTGCACAGACACCTGCTTTAGTTTAAACAGTGGAGGCCAACAGACAATTCCGCAACTAGAGATGCTGCTTCTACCATAGTTTGGGAACTGTTTCAGTGCCCTTTCATGATTCATGTTGTCACTGCCCAAGAGATTTTTTTTACATTTTTTTATAATATGCCAGAGTTGTGCAGGAAGACAGGTATAATTTTATTCAAAACATAACCACTAAAGCAGTTAACTCCTGAGACACATTTACAACAATCTAAAATTCTAGCATTCTGTGGAAGTTGAAAACATCACACTACCATAGTCATTTTATTTGAAGTCAATGAAAGACAAGCTATTTGACCATAAAAATGTCAATTCAATTACAATTAGCACAATTCCATTCTGAATTTAGTACAAATTGTCATTATTAACCCATGGGATATTCAAGAATGTGTAACAATGTTATTGGAATAATGACCAAAGTGCTCCAAAGAGAAAGTATCCTTACATGTTACTAAAGAATGATATCCACTGAGCCTCTCAATAATCAAAGTAGAGTCAAACCCCTGCTTAATGAATATATGATCATCTAAACAGGCTCAAATTCAGCAACGGCATTAAAAAAATCGCAATATGATAAATCAATCAATGGCATTCAGGCTGCCTGGGACCAAGATCACCTTCTTAACATTGTTTTAAGGTGGATTCATCATTTAGCAGAAGTTTTCCTCTACAGTAAGATAATGCTTAATGAATTCAATCTTTTTCTTGCCAGATTCAAACTTACCTTCATATCTTCCAACTCTGGTTAGCAAAATATACCAAATCTTCTTGTAGTAAATTCTTCAGTATCCTGTCCCATCGATGACGCATGGTAAAACTAAAATTCTGTTTGTCTCAAGAAAACTTAAATTTACAAATCGCAGAAACGGAAATTGCTCTATTTCGAACAATGTCTATATCAAAGAGGAAAAGACATGCAATTAAAAACATACATTCGTGAAGTCCGACTTTCTACCACCATTCTGCTATAATTGAAAAAAAAAGTTACGCTGGCATTCAATAAAACCAACAGTGAATGCATATGTGGTCCAATATTAAACAGGATTTTCCACCGTCACAGATTCGTTAAGCAGAGGTTTCACTGAAATTAAGCCTAAAAACATTATCATTATAAAAATATATGTCCAGTACACATTATGTTTGAACACATTTGTCAGGCTTAAAAAATCTGCAAAAATTCAGCTCTAATTCTCCAGCCATTGTAACATAACACACCCGTGCAATATCCTTAACCTTTAACTTCAGCAAATTAAAAAATAAAATGTAATATATAAAATGACCAATATCCTGCAGCACCTTTCTGAAAACATAATGATGGCACAAAATGAGTGATCTTCCCAAAATTATAAATATTGCAATCAATTTCATAAGCCATAATTTTCTAAGCGATGTACCTATCTACTAAATCACTTTTTTTTTTCAAACAGTACTGTACTCACAGTTTCTTGCATCACCAAAGTATCAGGGAAAATACCTATTTCTCCCCTGTACCACTGTAATATAACGAAGAAATATAACAGCAACATACTTCATTTAAGATCACATTATACAATCCAAAAAACTTTAATAAAAAATGTACAAAATTTGGTACAGGGCACTTATTCTGGAAAGTACAGCCATCTCATATCTTGCACCATCAACTATATTATATTTTATGTCCATGATATGCCAAAGACACAATATTCCACAGTATGCACTGTTTCAGATCTTCCTGTAAGTGTTTAAAGGGCACTTAAAATGTTTAAACTGATAAAATATGTGCATGTTCACTAAACAAAAACTATGCCTGGAACAGAATTACACATTTCTTTAATAAGGCCAAAGTAACAGCCTGGTAGTACAGATAGTACCACAACTTTAAACTCTGGATTAGTTTAGCTCTGAATTATAAACTCTGGTGTTTCCCATCCCCTCATATTTGCTAAAATAACCAACCTTTCAAGCCCTGAAACATATACATATATCAACTTTCATCACAAATTCATTGCAAAAAACACTCAGGAAATCAAACTGACAATAAAAGACAGCCACCTCTCTCACAATTGCCAGTGCATACACCTAGAATGGTAAAAAAGCACGCAAAAAATATCAAATATAAACTTCAGCGTTCAAAGGTACGAAGAAGCAAGTAATGTTAAAACACCAAGCAGTGATGCAACTTCAGAAACTACTTTTTTACATTTATCATCCCGCTGTGTTAGATTTATAAAAAGAGAAATAGAGTACCATCAACACAACTAGTATTCTGTGTTCTTATACTGGCAGATGTTATTGGCTTGACTAGCAATAACAATTTGTATGTTTATCACCTCCATGGTGTTTGATTTATAATTAGAGAAATCAACTGCCATCAACACAATTAGTTTACTAGTTGTGTTGAAGGTAATTCCTCTCTCTTAATTTTCAGAAACTACCTTCAAAATAAAACTATGAAACTGTCAACTATAATGCCTGCATTACTCTATTCTGAAGAAAAAACCCAAGTATCAAAGCAATATTTACAAAATTCCTTTTTAGCAGATATAGGCAAAGCGCTACTCCAATCTTCATTTCCGTACTTTAGCCACTATGTGCTCAATGTATCAGAAAAATGTTGCACAAAATTAGATCTGATAGACAGTGATGACAGCACACATCCATTATTAAACAGATATTTAAAAAAGATCATTGAAGGATACGCTAGCATCTAGAAAGAAATGTTTTCCCACAACCTCAACTTCCATAAGCTACAGACAATAATACCTTTCCATGTACTGCTACTACTACTACTACTACTACTAATAATAATAATAATAATAATAATAATAATAATAATAATAATAATAAGCACATGTGGAATGTAAAAACACAGGTGATGCCAGTAATAATAGGAGCAACTGGAACCATTTCAAAATCCTTTACAAAATACCTGAACAATGCCAGGAAAGCACGATATCGAGGAACTACAGAAAACAGCTATATTAGGCACAGCACACATACTTCGGAAAGTGCTAATGTAGAAGCACAAAAGAATTTAATACTGAAGACAGCATTATATGTACCATTAACAGTACACGCAGAATAGCTGCGACGCTGTATACCCTAGAAACATGGTTTGTTTCAGGTATATAAGTGCAAATACCCTGCATCATGATGATGATGATGATGATGATGATGATTATGATTATGATTATGGTTATGATGATGATACAATACTGCTTTAATGTATCAACATTTCTGGTGGCCTAGAGCGGCATCACAGTTTGGGCCTCCCAACGTGATTATATCTCACATTCGCATACCCCTCCCAATGCTAAAATAAACCCTCCACATGCATATCACTTGGCTACTAACTTGTGCTGCCATATGGTAGAAATGCTGCAAGTTAAAAGTGTCAAAATTGTGAAGCTAAATGGCACAAATCTGAAATCAATAAAAGGTTTCAAACAGCCTCGCAGTCACCATATGATGGGTTTCTTTCATTTTTTAATCATACTTACTTATGTACATTGTACATTTATGACAAAGGTCAAGATGATATGCCAACAAAATGAGTATTATTTACAGTCAGTTTGGGCTGCCTGAAGCCAGGCCTCTTGAGGGCTGAGTCCAGTGCAGCAAAACCTCCATGCACCACAATACAACAGACCTTCGATTTAAGAGACTAATCTGGGGGGGGCAGGGGCTGCATTAAACCCGGAAGTCAGTTACCTGCAAGAGGTCATTTAGAAACCCATACAAATACACTCACTTTTTAAAAAATTATTTTATAGACAACATAATATGAACAAAATATACAACATAATGTACAATATTTATAATACCCCGTATTTTTTTACGTTATTTTTATAGGCTACACAATATGCATAAGAAAATAATGTAATGTGAATATAAATTATTACAGGAAATTGTAAAAATACCTCCAAACCCTCACAGCAGTGATGCCCCTTGACCCCATCCTAGGCAGCTTTTTTCACAAGGGCTCAATTCTTCAGCTGGTGCACCAAGACCTTCACCAAATGTGCACCTACATGCACTGCCATGCCCCTTTGAAAATCGCCACAGCCAATCATCACTTGGTTTAGATTTAATTTCCATATGCAAATCATCAGTACATAAACAAATTTTCCTTTTGTAAAACAATGCTGTCAACAGATTTTACAAAAATAAACATAAAAAAATACAAGTCCCTAACAAACTGATCCAGAACTTGAAAAAAAAAGTCTAGCCCCAAAATTCAGTCCATTAAACCTGAGTTCTGTTGAATGGGGGGTCCATTACACTGACAACTTACTGCACTTGTAATTCACAACAAGTAATAAATATTTCACACATGCAAGGTGTTGTAGATATATCCATGATTCATCTTCACAAACTTCTCGTTACCACCAAAAAGCAAGCTAAAGATGCAGTTTTCACTCCTTGCATATTCTGAAGTCTACCACCACACAAAATGAGAGGACCCCACACATACAATCAAAACTCTCAAAGAAGTAAAAACTGCCACGAACTACAGGTTCACACAAAACAGACTGTTTAATTCAGACCATTATAACAGTCTTACAAACAGTACCTAAGGGTGCCCATACTTCTGAATGTCACTTTCAGACCATGAAGTCTGCACAAACCTGTGTTATCACATTAAAAATCCATTTCACGTTCACTGCAAATGTTTCACCATTACAACTACTAGTTGCTACACAGCATAAGCTCTTCTTCTATTCCAGTGCAATGCACCGTCATTCAGAAATGCTACTGTAGATGTGCCACTCCTGCTCTAAATGTATGACACTGGCACACAACTTCATGAGAGACATCAAAAGCAATGAAATGGTGAAAGAAGAAGACTGTAACATGCACAGTGTTAGCAGATTTTAAAGTTACAAAATACAGTACTGGCCACTTTTCAGGACAGACCCACCCACTTACTTCACCCCAGTTGGTTACAAAATAATCAGCCCTTGTATAAGATGAGGGGGCGTCCACAGTGGTGTGTCAATACACACTGGATGCTTACTGACAAAAATAAAAAAATGCAGTTTTAATCGCCTCTATTAAAAAAAGCAGTCCCTGTACAGGCCTAAGGTCCAAGGGGGAGCTGGGGTATAGCTCTACCCTTACATTAACCTCGGCACTAGGAGGGGTGGGTGGTTAGCACCACACCCTGGCCACTTTACACCCAGCAAAGACCCAGTCCCATTGTACAGGAAGCTGCGTGGGCCCCAGGGCCAGTCTGGACTGGTACAGAAAACCTTGCCCGTACCAGGATTTGACTCCCAGACCGTCCAGCCCATAGCGACTCACCATACTAACTACGCTATCCCAGCCCACAATCATGTCTATTACCCCTACTTAAAAGAGGCAGACTGGCTCTGGAGGTCACCCAGCTTCCTGTCAGTTGTATACTGGGAAGATGTCTCTCTGGGGACAAAGTGACCTGAGCGGCTCACCACTCACCTCCATTCAGAGTTGAGTTCTCAAGCAAATGGAGCTCTAGCTCAACATACTGCTCACTATTCTTATACATGGCATGGTGCTCAGTGACCTGAGAAACTTTTAGTGGCATAAATTTGTGCAATCCACTAGCAGCTGATCCAATATGTAGATCTGAGAAGACTGTTGGGACATAATGGTTTAACATTTCAAGGACCCTTATACCTCAGACTAAATGAAATAATAAAACGCCACTATAACTTTATCAAATAAAAGTTAATGAGATTATGCTCTTCTGGGTTGATAAACTCTGTAGTTTTGTCAGATGATACCACAATTTTGGAGGATTATACTTCCTTCATCTTCAAGGCTGACGTGAGTAGGATGACAGAAGCAGTCTGGTTATACAGGAAGGTTGCAAGAAGCATGGTTATTCAAGACCATAAGGAAGGAGGAGGAGATCACGAGTTAGACTGCGCCATTCAGTATCATGGATTAGGAGAACTGAAAAGTCCATTTTCAGGGCCAATACTGACAGAAATCTGCACGTGAGAAGACGGTCCTTTTCACATGCCTAAAGTAGCACTGTCAACAGAAAAATATACACCTATAGAAATGTGTGAAAACTGCCTTTTCAGGACAGCAAATTGGGAATGGAAAAGAAGCATGAATAATTTTGTCACAGCAGGAACACAGAACTGTGAGAATGCAGCCCTTTTTTTCGGAGACGGTGAGGACTGGAAGTAGGAAATTGAGAAAGTAATTTTTTTGAGGACCCAGCCAGAGAACTATCATATGACAAAGCAGTGACAACTTGTCCTTAGAGATGACCCTTGAAAGGGTCAGCACACATGGAACACTTACTCATGTTTGTATTGTTGCAATAAAATAAGCTATCTTATGTCTCAACATAAAAGACACACTCTTGCGTGGTCTCAAAAATCTGCAAAACATTCAAATACGTATTAAAGTTCGCCAGCTGTAAAACTGGTGTTCATAATGCAGTCACCAAAGGACATACACCAATCACTGCTGCAAAAGCATATACAATCACCATTATTTTCAACATATCACGATCATGTCTTCCTCAAACATACTGTCACATCATCTGCTAGTTTATTATTAATGTTACTTCTACAGAAGACAAAATCCACATTGCTTTCAAACTTAATACGGACTTGTAGTAAAGCATTTATTAAAACGTGACAATCACACGCACACGCACAAACAAGCGTGTTATTAGACTAAAAGTGCTTCCGGCAATTTAAAACAACTGCAGCATGAGTTTGTACATACGTTCAGTGAATTTTTCATACAACTCTAAAGCACAACCATACACACCAGATACCAGAGAGTGAGAAAAGATGATTAGAAGCATTCTCAGTTCTGTAGACTTACCAAGAGCATACTGTTCGGGGTCATTTGTATTACTTGGCCGGACAAAGGCTTGACCTGGGTCTGTGAAATTAAACAAGGTGTTCATTTACTTATTGCCAGTTTTCAACATGCACAGTCAGTCAGTCAGTGATTCAAGAAGCTTACTGCTTCTCATGCAAACACTAAAAGAATAGAAAGTACACCTGGAGCCAAGGGCACTCATGATGTGATACTTATTAAACTGAATCTTCATTTTTTGTTTATTCTGCTAATTTATATATGCTGTATCAACCATTTATGTTACATGGTGTCAAACAATGAAACAGATTACAAATGATAAATGGAGAAGTATGTGGAAATGACTGTGGCGTATTTTATAGCACGCCAGAATCTGCCCGGACAGATAACCCATTAAAAATCCCAGCTGGAACATTTTATCACTCAGCTGACCTACTTGTAACATCTACAAGCTATATACACCTTCCTCTCCTAGTAAATGACCCATCGCAAACAGTCTCTACAGGAAACCACCCAACAATTAGTAGTGACAAAGTGAAAATAAGTAATAAGAATGTTCCTTCAAACCAGGGCAACAAACGATAAATCAGAGTCTGCAAGAGTTGGAATTTTTATTAGCATGGATTTCCAGCTATATACAGTGCCCTTACAGCCTTTTAAAACCCAGTCACTACCACAGGCACCACCTGCTTCAAAAGTGAAAATGAGCTTTTCCTACACATGTAATAATATTACACAATTCTCAGGATAAGCGCTTCTCAAAACAGCACTGATTGGTCTTTCTAATGGGTACCAGTGTTTCCTATCAGGTAAGAATGGAATATTTCTAAAATGAACTTCTGGTTTCAAAGAGTTAAGAGAGCATTCCACCGTGTTTCGTATTGTACTCATAAATTAATATAAATGTCAACAAAACGCTTTTTGTACCACACCATGGCTACACAATTCAATCTGCATACAATGCCATTATCACGCCAAACTAATGTAATCCACGTACAGTCTACGCAACAAACATCAAGCACTTAACATTTCCGAAGTCCAAAACAGGAACTGGTGTAAGTGTACAGCTAGCATCATAATCCTTATCATCCACAATTTCTTTTATTTTTCCATTATGTGACTTTTCTCTACCTTCCACTCACCATGATTATTTACATCAGGTATGTGTCAAGCAAACAAACCAGTATGTATACCCAATCTGAAGACAAACATGTATTAATATACACCTTTCCAAGACATGACTAAGTTCCACATCAAAATGACTGATATAATTACACATCATCTGGACATCTATATTCACTGCCTGACAAGAGGATAGGATGCCAGCACTGATGTGAAGGGCAAATATGCCACTTGAAGCTGTGGCAAAGTTCCTTCTTTTATACAAGCTGAACTGCACACATAATCATTTAAACTGTTCAGTTACAGTACCAAATGTTACTTGCACTCAACTGGCAAGTATAGAAGTGCAAGGGAAACAGATATTTGCTATTTTTCTGTGATTTGTTCGGCACTGCAATTCTCATATAAAGATCTGATGTCCAAATGTACTGCAGAAAACACCCTTATTTGCACAAAACAAATTCTGAGAGCATTTGTTTTTGTGAGATATACCACCTACTTACACAAAATATGCAGTAGCACACTAACCACCTCCCCCCCCCCCCCCCCACCAAAGGGGCCATTTTCAAGGCCTGGCCTCTTTACTATAATGTCCAGAATCCCTTAGCTTCAACCATGGATCACATTCCTTAACAGGAAAAAAGTCAATTTATTGGGTCACCATGACACACATGCATGTACGCTTACAAGTATTTGTCTCTGCTCCCCATAATTTTCAACTTTTGAACCAAGTGATTTCAGAAAACTTGGTACGAACATCACAAAATGTGGAAGGAGACAATGCTACCAACAAACAGAGCATCCATTTCACCTGACATTGCACATTTAACAGCTAGTAGTACTGATCAAGTCACCTTGAGAGGATGGTCCAGGTGTGGGTTCTGGCTCTTCTTTCACTTGTTTTGAATGTGACACTGGTGCCGATTCCTGCAAAAGAACAATACATGATAAGATACCAAACCTTCCTTTTCAAATCACTGGTGAAGCAGATCACAAAAGCATGTGTTGGCTATATGCTGAAAAGCTGTGTAAAGCTCATAAAATGGACCAGTGCAAACTGTTCAAGCATTCAACAGTCAGCATGACCCTGAATTGTAAATTCACAAATACTAAGACATTACTTATATTGAAAGAATTTTCATGAGATTTTGTATGAAGGTTTGTATTTACTGGTGACTACTGCTGAAGAATTCTGCTTCATGCCTGACTTCAAAGACAATTCCACACTTAGAATACATTTAATATATTTCAGAAAGAAGTAATAGGAAAGATTCTAATAACCTCTGCCACCATAAAAAGGACTTTGGAATATAAGTAAATGGGTTTTCTTTATACTGATCATGGCAAATATGATGAATCGGAGTAACACTTGCTGCTCAAAAGCCAGTTCACAACGTCCTTGAGTTGGCCAAATGATGACATGAAGCTAGAGTATGAACAGACAAAACAGAACATTTCAAACATGCAATTATGTTACTGACAATGGAGCACATTTCAAAGAAACTATGGTACAGAAAATATTTCTCTCCAATCAACAGAAGTTACCAAAACACATAAATTACTTCAAAATTATTATACATCTTCACATCTAGTGCAATGAAAGCCACATAATCTATGTGTGCCTGTGGTCAATCATCACCTTTCCTCTCCCAAGCCACTGACTTTTATGAAATGTGATACTGAGGTGGTAGGAGGTTGTTCAGACAAAATTCAGTTTTGACTAGCAGAACACAACTGCTACATTACATGAAGATTCACCATCAGATCTGGCCTCTTCTGGGATTCTACACAGTGCAGACTGGTAGTCTGCAACCAATGTATCCCAGGAGAGTGCAAATCTCACTCACACCATAGCAGAAACAAGAAATCACACAATATTTACCATCATAAGATTTCCACAGGTATTGCTGATTCCACAAAAAGAAAATGTATATAATAAAAATTTATCTCGCCATGGTCTGCCAACATAAGGGGGGTAATACAAATTCCTTTGTGTGTAGGAAGTGTGCAGCACAGGAAGAAACCTCAGCTCATGTTTTTTTTATTAAGCATGAAGTTTTGGCCACATTTACAATATTCCAATCGGGTTTCCTTTTTTAACCCCCCCCCCCCCCCCCGGATGTTATAAATCTGAGTCTGGGAGCGATCTAGAACTTTATTAAAAGGGACACAGCTACCTTGACTGAGACTCTAGTTTAAGGAACAAAAATGGCCTGTAACTAAGGCCCAAGTGCGTCGGGACCAATAAGAGCTGAAACCCCACCATTCATTCATTCATTCATTCATTCATTCATTCACAATGATCTGTAACTGTTACACGAATTTTCTACCTAGCGTATGTCATACTGTGCAAAAATTACACGAGATTTTACAGGTACAATCCCTGTCAGAGTACAAAGAGCTCTGCAACACATTTTTTGCAACTTTAAAATCCTGAAAGGTCTAAACTACTCTGAGTCCTTTCGGGTCCCTGAAAAACCGCAACCACATACACTATATGCAAAATTAGGATCAAATTCAATTTATGCTTAACACTGACACTTCAGTGTCACCTTTTGTGCCCTCGAACATTTTTTAGAAAATCTATCAAATCTGCCTCCTCACTAATATTTAAAAAAGCTTCAGTGTCCCTCTTTACGGTTTATTCTCAATAAATTACAGCAGACACAGCACATTCAATCCTGTGGCCCCACGCATGAACCCATAACCCTGAAATTTGAAACAACTGAGATAATGCTATGTGTGTGTTGGCTGACCAAGTACCTAGCACCCCTCAAAACAAGAACATATTAGGTAGTGTCTACAATGAAGTACACGGGGCAGCACCCTGCATTAATGCTTTCCAGAGTAGCGCTTTCTGTCCATGAAACCTCAATGTTCCTGGAATGGGTAAGCGTGGGTTACAGGTTTCATGCAAGGAGCCACGGAATTCCAATCCACCTTCTGGGTAAAATAAATTACTCCCACAGTTGATCACAAACAAGTCATGCTTACTAGGAACCACTTTAAAAAAGTAACTGTTCCAGGTACCATCACAGAGGTAAGAAAACTAATTGTCCACTCTCATCAAAGATAAGAATGCTTAAGCTAAACGCATGCCTTTCATTCCTCTAGTTCGTCACAAGCACACACACGCGCACGCATAAGAATGTAAATTCCACTGAAATACATTTCTGCTCAAATGGACTGAAATACCAAACCCTAGTTCACAGGTATCTGACATGCATTTAAATTTAAAACATTTTTCAGTTACACTGCAAGATGTTTATGAACATTTCTGAAGACTCGACAATGAAATGTGACACCGCAGTTTCTGACGAACCTGCTTCCCCCTTCTTCAGCTAGAGAACTTCCTGCCTCTACCTTCGGTCTGTTCTGAAGATGCAGAAAGCAAACTCCCCTGACATTCCGATACCTCTTTACCACACTATCTGCATATTCCAACATGTACTAATTTTTTTTTTTGGCATTTCTCAGACAAAGTTTTATCTGGAACGCTCTTACATCATCATACAATGAAGTTATTAATCCTCTTTTCCTTGTTATTTAGGTGCTCTGTACTATCAACTCATATGCCACAGCTCCCTGCCATTTCGCATTTGCATGTTGCTATCATGTTTCATTCCCAAAAACATATCGTTATTATATTTCTAAAATCATAAAATGCTTTCAACAACTTGTGTCAGTACAACAAGTGAATTTCACTTTGATACGGCAAACCTTCACATTCACCATCAACATCAAGAAACAAAAGCAAATTCTCAATGCTATAATCCTTGTGCACAAACAATGTTAACAACTGACTCAACTCTTATTAAAATGTGCCACAGCCTTATTGTTTTGCCACACAAGACATCTTGTTGTATCACACAACAAAACCATGAATTGTACAACACAGTTTTGTTTTCCCACAAAACCACTTTTCATACCCATAATAGCACGAGTTCAATCAGTCACAATGCATATGTTTATTAAACAGACATTCATATTTGGAGCAAATTATTACCTCACACAAAACCACTCCAGTAGGAAGTGCACGTATACAAATTAATCCTGTAAGTTCTTCAGTTATAACAAACTCCGGGTTATAACCATAAATAAGTATTGAAAACAGAACAGTATATTTCAATATCTGTGCCCTTACCAACTGCTATAAACTGGGCTGTAAATATTTGCTACTCAATCTTTATTGATTCCTCACATCATGTTCTACGTTGTTTATATGCTCAACCACTGTGTACCTCCTAAGGCTTGTATTTTTTTAAATTCTTGCACCTACTCTGGACAGATTATTTCAGCTGTTTCAGTGAAAAATACCCTCGAATAAATTATCTTCTTACAAGAGGTCTTGAGTTGCCCACAATTTATGTGCCCTGGTTTAACCCCTGACTGACTCATTCATTCTTTCCACTTTCGTTTATCTGTGCAACCCTCACTTCCTTCTATCTTGCATTCTGTACCAGCAGATGACATTGCTGGGTTTATTATTTTAAGTTATAATTAAATAAAAATAACTTTACAACTACACTACAGCATAGTAAATAAAAAGCTAGTTTTCAACAAATGTCACTATGCACTAACCCTCCAATATTCCCGCCAGCACAGACACACACACCAGCACTTGCATGCTTGCCTGTGCAATCCTCTCTCTCATCTCATAGCATATACTCATACATCATATGCCAAAGCAACAGAGTAGTCATCAGCTGCCATAAAAATAGATACAAATACGAAATTTTGCTCAAAAACTGAGTAACCAACTTCATGACCTTATCTAACCAAACGGTTGTATTCATAAATATCTTTGGGCCAAATTTACAGATGGTTTGGAAAGTTTCGTAGGTTGCATGCGACCTGCAAGCCACCAAGTTGACGTGCATATGTTCAAGGAACTTCGTAACAATGGAATAACTGTTAACCAATGTTTAATGCTGTGAGTGGCATTTTCATCAAAAATTTTTCAAGGATATCTTTAATATTCTCCCCTGGACCAGGCCATTCCTTGTACTCACAACAGATGCAGCTTTGTACAGGAAGACTACAGATCATAACTGCCAGACAGTGATGGTAGCTTAAAAGATTGATACAGGAATCTGTAGTTAACTGCAACAGTGTAAGTCCTTTGACATGAGCTTGACATTCTGATGTGCTGTACATAAATACATGCTAGGAGTCATTCCAGTCAGGATGCTGTTTTAGGGTACAGAGCAGCCAAGTCTGAAAAACCTATCACCATTTCAGTTTGATCTGATTTAAAGTTTACAGGGCTGTGGAGTTGGTATACAAAACCTCAGACTCCAAATGCTCAATTTTTAAATCTCCAACTCTGACTCCTTCATGAAAGCTCAATATGTATTAATAACGGTAAAACTACTAAAACAGTAAATGATATCATAAGACATTTCATCACCACCACATGAATCATTATGCTACTTTTTAGACTTACACCCTACATTTAAGCACAAGTCTAAAGGTTATTGTAGCGATCAGGACTGTGGAGTTGGAGCATATATTTAAGATTTTATACTGAGGTCAGAGTCGGTACATTTTTACTGACTAATTCCATCCAAAATTTCTTCCGACTCCAACTCCACAGCCCTGAAAGTGTATCCAACACTTTATTGTTGCTCGTCATGCTGGCAAAACGCTAATCATACATGGTACAATGCTCCTCAAATCCCTTCCAAACATGCTGTCCCACTCAATCAACAGGATTACAACAAAAATAAAATTCCCGTCATGATTCAAAATAAACTTCAATATCCAAGTACAATGATCAAAGCAGGTGTAACGGGCACAAATGTCTACACTGAAAAACTACAGGCACTTGTTTAAAAGAAAGCCCAGCAATTTCACGCACAAAGACTGAAACACTACCCTCATACAAGCCTACCAGATGCTTACATGACTGTAATTTACAACTCTGGGCTGCCAAGATGGCCCTAGCCTGGTATCTGGAGCACTGCTAGGATATTAAATGACATATACAATAATGAGTTTTGCAACAGAAATCTGCAGGTCTGCATTTGTCAATTTGCGATCAAAAGTCACCTCTGGCAACTGCTGCCCATCAAAATCACAATGCAGTGTGTGACATCTCTCTAGAACCAGAATGTCATTAACCTTTTAGCCCTGAACCAACCCTCTCTCTCAATCAGGGGTAGAGTACAGCAATTTCTACAACCTGCTTCATGCCCCAAAAAATTCCAATTTTGAAAAACTGCAAATGCCTATTATAAATAATGCGCAAGGAGCAGAGAGATAGAATTTGGTGCAATGTTAAAGACCAACTACATGCACCTTTTAACATATACATCAAGATGTTTAATTACAGTCCTACATGTTTCAAACCAGTGACTGGTTCATCTTCAGGGATGTCACGAATTACAATTACACATACAATCCAGCAATATAAACACAACTTTGAAATACAATTTTTTAAATACAATTTGTATGTAAAAGTTGTATTTATATTGTTGGATTGTATGTGTAATTGTAATTCGTGACATCCCTGAAGATGAACCAGTTATTGGTTCGAAACATGTAGGATTGTAATTAAACATCTTGATATATATGTTAAAAGGTGCACGTAGTTGATCTTTAACACTGCACGATTCATGACAATACACAGTTTCAGTACTATAAAATTTGGTATTTTTAATTACTCCACAAACTACAATATCACCATATTTCACCAAAATCTTAAGGAGGTGGGCTTATCATACTTTTATGCTGTGACATGATATGAAATGGCCTGAACTTAACGATTTTATTTGCAACAAATATGGCTAGTTTTCGTACATTTCACAGAACAAGTGGTTTACTGGCAACTGAAACCTTTAACTCTTCTTTATAGCCCCTTCAAATTGACAATTGTAGTCACAAGTAACTAGACATTTAGATGTATAAACAAGTCTTGTATCAAAGCTGGTAGGCTGGTCAGCCAGTTCACAGCTACATTTTCACCGCTTAATAAACCTTTACCACAATTCTTTTATGACAACTGCTATCTACTAATATATTACATATATAATTTCTGTACTTACTGTGATTTGTCTTGTATATTACGTAGTTATGTATTCATGTTATGTATCTATTGTGACAGTAATTATGTACGAATTATGTATTTATGTAGTTTCTCTGATATGTTCTGTTGTTCTTGACTATTTCCATATCCATAGGTTTTCCTAACCATGTTACGATCCATGGAATGTAAATAAAACAAATAAATAACATATTTTGCATTGTACCTGCCACGTAATGCCAGTATGAAAACAACAAAACCTACAATCAGCTACTACACCAGAATCCTGCAATCCAAAAGGCAACAGCTGGAAGTAATTCCCACACAGAATTTTCTGTTCTATGATAACCAGATCCCTGGACACCACAGCATGGAGCATCCTCAGGATACGGATAGAGCAGACAGCCTACAGATAACTGACTGAACAAACTGCTGCACAAAGCTTGCTACAGGTACAACTGGGCACCAGGCTAACGCCATGTAAACACCAGCATGTTACAAAATGTGACACAGGTCTTGTGGGTTTTTGTGAACACAGCTACGAACCTCAGGCTTCACAAGACAGCAGCCACTTGTTTCCAAAGTTTGGGATGCTCCACATTCTTTAACATTCCCTAACACATTTTCTGAAATACCACCTGTCACAACAGTTTCCTCTACACTATGCAGAATGTGCATACGATCGGCTTATGCCCGGAATTCACAATTCACGCAAGACGCCTGAGTACATATTAATGCCTCACCTTGTTTGGTGTTTTCCCTTCCTCTGCAGATGATGTGTTTGGTCCAGGACCCGATCCATTCTCTCCATTTGATGGTCTCTTGGATACACCCAAATTTGATGCTGGTGAATGCTGGAAATCCATGCCCATCTTCATCTCCAGCAATTCAGGTGATTCTTGTGCCACTAAGGAATCCGCAGACGATAGTCTTGGTGAGTTTTCAACATCTCCATTACCATCCATTGCAGACTGATGCCTGCTACTTGAGCCAGAGGAAGACGTAGCACCTTCTGCAAGGCCAGGTGCTGTTGGAGCTCCACCACTACTCCCAGACAACTTTCGTGGTCTTCCACGTTTCCTTTTTGGTGCAGTAAGTGCCGAACCTAACAATGGGTTACTGGAGGTGGCAGAAGGAGCAGAAGGCATTGGGATGGTACGTTTATGAGGGGAAGATGTGGGATGAATCCTATGAAGGTGTGGTGGTGGTGGTGGTGGTGTGTGTGTGGTCACAACAGGAGGCGGAACAGATGACAGGAGGGAAGACGTTATTGACGGCAGGTCACATTTTTCCTCATTTACTTCCGTCAGTCCTTTTATCCTCAAAGACTCGGCAACTTTGAGGAACGCAGTTAACCTGTCCTGATCCACACTTACTTCTCCGCGATACATAAAGTCCAATAAACTCCTCATGTCACAGTATGGTACATCTTTCAAGATAACAATTGGATGTTTGTCAGGATGCCCCACAAACAGAGCTTGAAAATACGGGCTGCATGCTGACAGTACCATCTTGTGGGCACGAAGGAAACGACCCTCCACTGCAAGTGTGACATCCACAAAAGACTCATCATGGAGTAACTGATCGAACACAGATAATAAATTTGACTGATGGTTGTTCCAACGCAGGCAGAATCGCTGTGATGACAATGCTGACGTCATGGTTACCGGTGTTGACTGCTAGCAGGTGGCACTGTGGCTTTTCCAAACCTCATCCAAACTCCTGTCAAAATATTTAAATATTCAGAATTAATACAGTGCACAAAAAATGGCAATAATTAATTCTTATCAAACAGAAACACCCTATGAATCACACAGGTGGCAACAATTTCACCTAACATTCACCTCATGTGCAACTATTTCACAAATCACTTGAAAACACTTTAAATATCAATACCATCGATCAATTACACCTCGGTCAAATAACGAATATCGCGAATCCTTTTAAAAGTCAACCCTTCCTCGTCACTGCTAACCCAGCCCTTCCGCCATATTGGTCTTATCATAAGCTCCTTACCCCACCTTCCCCTCCCCCGTCAACCTTTTACGCAACCCTTTTCCCCCTGGCCTAGATGATTTAACGGGAAAGAAATACTCGACTTCCATTTGCAGTGCATCCAGATTACACCCGTTTACACACTTGCAAAGTGAACAATTCGACCAAAATACAGCAATAACAAACTTATATTGGCAACTAAAATTTTCCGAATATTATTGATTTTCTTTCGGGGTAAAAAAGGAGTCGTCGACCCTACTGCGTATTTTCAATCCTACAAAATCTACTATTAAATCAATAAACATATAATGACACATTACTTTTGGTCTCGTACATTGATAAATAACATATTTTCCGAACAAATCTACTACACATACCATTACCTGTGCATGTTTGCAGCCTTGGCATCGACGAGGGATGAAATCCTCTACAAGGACCGAAACACTTCGCAGCGCTTCAAGACGCCATGTCAGCAAGTATCCGCTGGTTGTAGGTAAAACCCGGAGAACTCTTGTGCGCTGAAGTTGAAACGGAAAATGTGGCGGGTGAAAGAGGGGTTTTCGATTAACATTTATTGTTGCAGCATTGTCTACTAAAACTGCATTTTTAAAAGAATTCGAAAATTTGCGCGTCAAAATATACGAAAGCAATCATAAGCCGAACTACGTATTTTTATATCATACAGTAATTTACCCTGGATCAAATACCAGACCTAACTGAATTATTTAAAAAACGTAAAATCTTATGTCATTTCCGAACCCCACGACATAGCAATGATTGTAGAAAATGCATCCATTAGAACATGACTACGTTTTTCTGAGAAACAGGAAAGCTTGTATGAGTATGGCTGAAAATAAGTAACAAGGAATGATACTATAAAAGTGGATTTAATTTCCAGTGCCCCTCGTAAAAGGAGTGTACGAACCGCTGCTGTACGGGAGAAAAATTATACGTAACGATGTACCGCCACAGAAACGCGGCCTTGAGGCATAAATGGGGCGGGGGCCAGTACTACGACACTGCTAGAGACGAGGGCTCCACGTGTATGGTGGCTAGGGCAGCTAGACTACAGCGTGGGGTGCTTGACCCCTTACCAAGTCACATACAACATAACTACACAGATACGTACGTAGAACGAAACAGTGTGAGCGGCAGTAATAGTGTCGCAGTACTCAAAAGGGTTGGGCTTGGCCATCAACCCCGACTACAAAAATACACATACTTCAAACACACACAACTTGTCGGTTCAGTGGAACGTTACTGTCGAACATTCTTATTCCGACTTATGTCATGCGCACGACGAAAAAATAAAAACGATGAAACACTGCGTCCGGTCCCCCCAGTTAAATGTACTTTAGTATTAAGGAATTACATTGTTGAAATGGCTGGGTGGAGATAAAAAAGAAACAAAACTTGAACTTCGGAACACAGTAGATTACAAATAAAGTGAACATAATCTAGGTACTGTTCAAATTCCCCGTCTTGTTGCAGGTAGGGTCTATATCGTAATTTTATCTCCATACTTTGCCCATTCAGTGAGATTGTGAGAAACGCCCTACCGTGTTACTGTGATAAGTTATTGGCTGAATCGTCGGAAAACTGAGAAAAGACTATTGATCGGAATCATATCGGTCGGTCTTGATACAGTCTCAGTTCTCACAAACAGGATGCAATAGGCAGTAAAACCACATCATGATACGAAAGCAAACGTGAGAACGGGGCTCGAATAATACAATATGATTATCATTTAGCAGCCGGCTGGGAAGAAGGAAGTTGGTATATTATGTGCACATTCAATATGAATGTCTGAGGGGGTAAGGAATGAAGGAAAAGGGAACAAAGATAACAGTTATCAAGCACGAGAGATAAAATGTCGTGTAGTGATACACAGTAATGAAGAAAGATAGTAAATAAAGGCTTGGTGTCGATGCAATATGCAGAAAACGCAGACCAAACCTGAAGGCATATATCCTATGTGCGCGCGCGCGCGCGTGTGTGTGTGTTCGTATGTGTGTTATATGTGTGTGTGTGCGCGTGCGTGCGTGCGTTTTACAGCACTTAAATGTCTGAGAAACGTGTATTCCTTTCCTATGAACTTGTTAGGGTACGCACAATGGAATTCAGTTTCAGAATACAGAAATTACAAGATACTGCGTAAATAACAGTGCATCAAACAGAGAAGATGTAAAGCCGTCTTAAATAACAGATCAATAAAGATACGCATTACGATACATCGGAAAAGTGGAAATAAATACATTACAAATGACAAGTTCCTGCAGCCATTTCTGCTTGAGTGACATACTATCATTCCTTGCCCCTTTCTTGAAATAATACAAATTAATAACGTAATGAAAAATGTTCCTGTTCGCCTTGAAATCAAAAGACGTCACAACAAAATTTCAATCTCTCCCCCTCCTTTCCTTTCACTCGCGCTATGACATATTTCGAATATGACTAACAGAAAACATGGTGTTCTCCCAACTAACAATTTCTTCACATATCCAACTAATCTTTCCGAAAAGGCGAGTGAGGCCAAGAGTAACACACGTTGAAGGAACTCTGTTACAGGATGTGGCACTGCCTAGTCTGGCAGAAATTTACCTACATTTAACAGGATCCTGATGCTTCTGTCTTCAGTGGGGAAGAGTGGAGATGCAGGTAATAGCTTTCTTCTAAAACGCTTACTACATAGTGTCGCATACCAGACGACCGAATTATGCATATTCATTGCCGCAAGACTTCAGACCTCTAAAGCAAGAGAGTTGCGCATTCGGTCTTACCTCGATCAGTCGTGGGTTCGAATTCCGTTACAGTAGTGGATGTTTGTGTACGTTGACAGCCGTCTTTATTTGTAGGAGTGGAACGAGACTTGACACTCCGCACTCAAATGTATCAGCCCCTAATATATTTCATTGCTTTCTTTTATTTTCGTAGTGAGGTCAGACTAGGTCTGTGAAACTACGTACTCTGACGGGTCCATTGCCCATTCCGCCGACGATGGATTAATAAATATGAAGCACTGGCGGAATGAGATATGACAGTGTAAAAACGAAGTACTTGGAGAAAAATTTGTCTCAGCCCCATTTTGCCTGTCCGCCACAAATTTCACATGGACTGCTCTCTAGAATCGAACCTGAGCCTCCACCTGAGTCATGGCAGTCATCTTACTTACAATCACATCGCCATGCAGCGTGACACTTTATTTCGTTTAAAGTACTTAAATAAGAATTTAGTCTGCAACATTTCCTGTTGCTTTAAAGGCCTGCAAGTGTGAAACCTGCTCTTTCACGAGGGAAGAACACAGCCTGAGACAGAGTGAGAATAAAGCAGTTACGGGGGAAATTTGCCGGAGAAATGACAAATGCGTGCACGACTGCAATCGGAAGAACTGAAAGGAGGATAAGCAGTGGGAGATCTAGGCATGGACTGGAGCACAACAATAAACCGAGTCTGAAAGAAACAACGTATGAGGCTATATACTGGAATCGTGTGGCTAAGGATACGGTCTATAGTTGCGATCTTGTGAAATAGTAGCGAATTTTCAGGTTCCATTAAAGATTAGAAATCCCTTAACGAACTCTCATTCTTAAGGTCTCAGTTATGTCAATTGGTTAAAGCCAGTCCAACCATGGGAAGCAATCTTCGGGACTGTGAAGCGAAATTACACATGTAGGCTACATTTATTTAGCTCCCCAAAAACTGAAATTTTAAAAAAGACAGATTTTGTAGATACGATGATATCAAACGTTTTACGTGATTTAGCCTTCAGCCGAAATCAGTCACTGGTGACTAGTACATTACAATTTTTAATGATAAATTAATAAAATTAAAAAACTAGAGACAGGACAATGTGACTGAGTCATGGAATAGTTAGTTGTATTTACATGTATATACAAACAGTTGCAAAGGGTGTTATTTTACAGTCATACCTATGAAATTATTTTTCTAACATAATTTGTAAAATCAAACATAAATTATACATAGACTCAGGCTCACACCCTCCGCCCCCCCCCCCCAATGAAAAATTCTGGGTGCGCACCTGCCTAAAATTCTACTTCTTCTTTGAAATCTAAATATGTGTATACTAAATGACGTCCCGTAGGAAGATGGACGCACACAAGGATATTCGTCCTTCTCTAAGCTCTGAAAGAACGGCTCCAGCGTTCTGAAAAGCGATCATTCCAATACGATATAATTCACTCTGCGCAGCAAAGGCCTTCTTGAGAAGCCAACAAATCGTCAGGTTGTCAATACGGAACCCAAAGGCTCATTGTCACGTTAACAAGAGCGCGCCACCGGTTCCTCTAGTGAAACAAATGAATCCTGTCTTACACCTAACCACCCAGTTTCTAGGAGATCTACTTTAATACCACTATCCCATCTGCGTCTAGGTCTCCCAAGCGACCTCTTGCCTTCAGGACTCCGTACAAAACTCTGTATGTATTTCTCTTCCCCCAACAGGTGTCGCATGCCGCGTCCATCGCATCGCATCCTTCTCCGTCATATCGCCCGAATAATATACAACGAAGGGTATAAACCATGAAGGTCCGCATTATGGAAGGACCGACAGCCTCCCTATCCAACATCTTTCTCAGCAGTCGGTTTCTGAACACTCTTAGTCCATGCTTTTCCATCAACGTAAGAGACAGGCAAAATTATAATTCTGTATATATTAACCTTTATGTTCTTAGACAGAATAAGGGAAAGCAAACATTTCTAAAAGGGGTGGTAGAAAGAACCCCCTGAAATTAATCTGTTCTTGATTTATTTGTGGATTAAATTTTGACGTAATAGGTCTTTCTTAAAGACTTAAATTTGTCACATTTTAAAAAAATCTTACTATTTAGTTTTACGTTGTGATATCCCACATTCTGTTGACAAGACACGAACATAGTTTCCTTAATATTTACAATTAGATCAACCTCCGTACTAGCGACTAATTAAACTTCTGTATCAAAACTTTCATTTAAAAGACCCTGTCCCGCTCGCATACTTTGTAATGAGATACATACAAAACAAAAAATTCTGGAAAGAACTAGAAACTGACGCCTTCATTCCTCTAATTGCTACATACAAGAACTATAAATTAATCACACACTTTAGGATGAATTTCCACGCATAATTTATAACATTATAGATTCAGACAACATTGCGTTTTCTCGACAAAATCTCAAATTTTTTCATCACTATACCTGTAATCGTTAAAATATTAAAACATATTACAGAAATTGTAAGTGCGTTAATATTGCAACCCAGTACAAAATCTCATACGCTTGCTGTAGTTATTGCTAACAAAACGTAATATAAATTTGCATTGCACACTTGTACACTTACAAAGCAGGGCTCCTGATGGACCTATCTGAACCGAATCTAATGACACCGTATATCTGTTACAGTCGTTCGCCCATAATAATTTCTATAGAAATCTATCGAGGTTTTAATTGAAACACGCGGACGGAAGGACACAGACAATTCTCCGTTGCTTTAACTGCATGTAAGGTATCAAAAAACAATGCATTAATTTAAGAACAAAGCGTATCGCGTGTTTTCAAACTCTAGGCACAATTCAACTTTGAGTTTCAAAGAATTTTACTTAAACAGCTTTCCCAACCTTCGGCCCATAAAATCATTTTGTTCAATATGTTCTCCTTGTTCATCCACTTCTGTTTCTGGCCCTGCTACTCTGGTATAGTAATTTGACTGGACAGTGAGAAGGCGTGTGGGCCTGTATCCGCCGTTTGTTTCGTTCATTGGGAAAGTTTTAATGCATAAGGCGATCAGCAAATTGCCGTACGACAATAAATATTATAACATTAGTTACGTAGGACTTTCTTAATAGATAAATAATTGGTGTCATTACTTCAGCACAATATACTTTAAGAAAATCTGGGCTAAGAATAACAGCTTCCGGTAACACAAGCGTAAGTCCATTGACTGATAACCGTACTATCTCACAGCTGAAGTAACTGCAAAGTTCAGATACTTTTACTCCTTAAAACGGGTTACTTTGTAACGTGATTAAAAAGATCCGCATTTTGCCTACTTTTGATATCATAGGGGCAGGCAGGCGCGTAGCAACGTGCAGAAATGTATCCCAGTCGATCACTGTATTAACGGCAGTGTGTGTTCTAGTTGCAAGCAGACGCAAGATAATCTGAATTATGCCTACAATGACACACTGCTGCCTTGTAAGTTCCGTGGCAACCGCAATTTGTTTAACAAACACGAAAGTGACCTCTTATTAATTTATTCGCAATGTCCAAACTTAGAAACAATGTGAGTGCTGCAGCAACGGCCGCATTCTGTTGTAGCCGCATCGTACAACATCTGAAGGTTTTACGGCCCTTACGGAAACGTAGTTTCAGAATTCGCTTGTCTTAAACGCATACAATTTTTATAAATTTATAAAAAAAAATGGGCCACTGCATTAAAAGATGAACAATATAGAGTATGCACCGCAGAACATACCCAATCGGGCACAGTTCTTCAGGAGCTATCAGTCGTTTAGCTAGCAAAAAAATTCGCCCTTTTCTTTAAACGAAGGTTAAGTATTGCGTGACGCCGCCGCATACTAACAGCCAGAAAATTTAGGAGAAGGTAAGTACTGTAGATAAACGGTTATGAAAAATACTTGGACTGTTACGTTATTGGTCTAGCCTACAACTTTCCGTTGGTTACAACAATGAGGTTACGATGGCAAAAGGGGGGTTTGAGACATACTTGTTTACACACTTCTCATGACAAAACCTTTGCAAACTTTGAAGAAGATGGAAGTTTTATACAAAAAGGGTCTTTGAGAACTACGTTGTGAATGTGCGAAATCGGCGTACCTGCTTCAGTACAGCATCCAAAGCGGCAGAGGCTTTTCAGATTCTATGGTTGAAAGTTAATTAAAACTAACGGAACTAATGGAACACATGTTTTTAAGACGTATAGTAGCCGTAAACACACTGACGCCGTGGGGAGAACAGGAGAACAAGTACCGTTCATGAATGAAAAGGAGTACCAGTTGCAGTTTCATGAATGATGTAGCGATTTTGAAAGAGTAAATCAACCGGGAATGGGAAGAGGTGTTGTGTATAACCCATGGCTGTCTTACACGGTACGTTAAGATTCACAGAATCATAAACTAAGAAAATGCTTCTTCTACGTCAAATAAACTATTAAACTCACTTCATTCAATGGCCTCATGTGGAGATTTCCCTCAACGATTTTCACTCAAATTTGACAAGGAACATAGAAAGTAAAGGCATAAATTAATTTAAGCATTCAAGTAAATTATGACTGTCTCTAAACTAAATTTTCGCGAAACTCATGCTTGCTCTATAGCTTTTTCAAAGGACTCCGTACCGAATTTCATGGAAAATCCGACAAAAGATTTAGTCACTGGTACTGGGTGACAGGTGGCGACAGGCAGGCGGGCGGACCGACCTAGTCTCTATCCAATGCGTTTTTGCTTCGTAAAGAACACCTATGAGGCAATATTTCTGAAATTGTCCTTGACTGACCAACACTGGTACAGAGATTTACGTCTGTGATTCTCAAAGCCTGGCCAGGAAGATGGTTACAGCAGTATTTAAAAAATGATAAATCTATATTCTAAAATAAAACTGTCGCTTTATTTTAATTCTACACATCAACGTTTCTTTTTTTAAAGGTAGGACTTACACGTTTACTTCATGACATGAGACATATTTTAGAATATTCTGTTCATGTCATTGAACTTAGGTTGAGACAATCTTACAAAAGAAGCCGGATGCAAGGAAGTGCAAACCGTACCATTCTGTGTGCATAGATGGACCCAGATGGTCAGGAATGCTGTAAACAATTAAGCAGTGTTGTTCGTATAGGGAAAGTCACTGAACTCCGAAACCTACAGGTAGGTGGCCTTAGCATCGTACGGTTTACAGTTGATCTGTTCCGTGTGAAGAGTTCATAAATAGAAAAAAGTACATCACTGTCAGTTGAGCAGTAAGAAGCGATGCGTGTATCCGAAATGTCTCTTACGTATGGCAGTCTAGTTTCAACTAATGGTTCCGCTTGGTAAATGTTTATAACCACTCTCAGAAAATCAGAGGATATCAAGATGTGGCTCGTTCTAACAGAACATTAGTGTTTTTACTGGTTTGTAAATTGATATTTTAGTGTTATTCAGCCAAAACAATTATATTAGATTTACATTAAGTATTCGTTCAAATAGTAATCGACACTTGCTTTCTAAATTATAACACAGAGACACAAGCATACAATAAATTTGGGTTTTTAGATTCTTTAAAATGGTTTTAAAAGGGGAAATATTTATGTAAGTGCGAGTAACTAACATTGCAGTAGTGGGCCCAAAAGTTAAACAAAATACAAAGGCCGCAATTTGTCACAGCCCTGAGATATTTACTCTCAGCTTATATCTTCCAAACTCACTTCACTGAACTTCACTTCAGTGTCATCGTCCCACCTTCTTGTCCTTCGAAATGGATGCTTTCCAACAGATTTCCTCACCAAAGCAGTCTTTGTCTTTTCCACATTCATAACCAGTCTTTTGCTCCTAGATTCCCATACCCTAAACTTATCAAGTGGCCTCTATCACTGAAGTTCCCCTTTATGTAATAACCTAAATTAGTTACTCAGCACTTCAGCCTTTAAGTCTACATACTGTATTTTAGTGACGACTTGTTTTTTCCAAATATATATCTATAATTATGCCTCTACACGTGTAGTGGCAACAGTGCAGGAAAAGAGGTCGTGACTACTGTTTCGAGACACGAATTTTGGTTGGAGCAAGAATAGTGCCCGAAATGTTGTACTAAAAGAGAAAGAAAAGGGACAGGTGGCTGATAGCAGGAATTCCATAAACTTAGAAGAATAAAAATGGATAAAGGAAGATGACCGTTATATTTAGTTAAAGAGAATGTTAGACCTATATTGCTGAGCTGTCTAGAAACAAGGAAATGGAATGTGGAATTTTTAAATAAAATGTGGTTTAAGTTTGATGTCGAACATCCCAGTTGGCGTATGTATACAAGGTACAGATTTTCTATTCCTCAGTTGGTCGTGACTGGTTTCCTCTCTGAGGAATTGAAAATCTGCAAAATGTGGTTTAATATGAATGAAAAGGTCGATTATAGTCCAAGAAAATAGTAAACTGTATTAATAGGGCACTTTTCAGTGATCCAGGAAGATAATTACGAAAAAATATAAGTGATAAAAACGTGCATGGTGTGTAATAATACTTGTACTTAACAGGGAGGGCATTACCCCCTCACAACGCAGGGTTAATCGGAAGGTAGTCCCAAGGAAAACCCGTAAGATGGGAAGATTAAACTTATTATTATTGTTGTTATTATTATTATTATTATTATTATTATTGCTTTATAATATGCACTTTTGCTGTTAAGCCTGCACTTTAATAAATACCGATTTATTTATTTATTTATTTATTTATTGGTTGGTTGGTTGGTTGATTGATCGATCGATCGATCGATTGTTTGATTATTATTCTTATTCTCATTATTATTATTATTCCTGTACACATTTAAATGTGTAAGTATTCATTTGAAATTGTAACTTCCGCTGCCTAAATTTGACTCAAACTATATGTGGTCAACGAATATCATTCAGAATCCGCAATATCATATAACTTCAGTATCATTTTATTTAGGGCGACGTTATTACACGTCTTGGCCTATAGCAGCACAGAGCAAAGCTAGATAATAAGTATGGAGGTACGCCACCACGGCGGCTGTCGAAAGCTAATATAGAAAAATACATCACGCAGATGGCGCAAGAATCTGAGAATAAATAAAAAAATATCCATAAATATACATCTATTTTAACTTAAATCGGGCGGACAAAGACTGGATTTGTTTCTCGTTTCACTGAACTACACTCTCGCGACTGCATAACTCACGTAGCATCGAAATGGAGCATGACTGTTAAAGATGAAATGTGAAAGTTGCTCGAAAACCCCAAAGTGGAGTCTTCTAGGGTAACATTCTAGCAAGTTCCTGGAGAGGCTGAGGAAAAACTACGATAAATTTAATTTAGGAGAGGCGTCACCATAGCCGAGACTCGAAAACCGGGCCTTCGAGTATGAAGTGGGGGTGTTAACAAATCCATTGCTGCGTTCAGCGGATTGATGATAATGGTGATGATGAATAAGAAGATGATGGGTCAGACCTACCTAGGATTATTTGCATAGATTTCAGGGTTTCACAAATTTTGGCAATTTGGATTTTCAGTAGAGAATATTTTATCTTTCCTTCTTTTGTCTCTAAACCTGAAAGTTAATAGCTGCAAACAAAACTGTGGTGTAAGCTGTATTCTCCACCCCCTCCTCCCTCTCCTTCTTCTTCTTCTCAAGCACTACAGTCCGTTGTGGACCTTGGCTTCTAGTGCAACCTTCCTCCCTTCCCGACTGTCTCTGACCATTGCCTGCCTGTTTTTTATTCCCATCATATTTAAATCCTCTTCAATCCCTTCCCTCCACCTTTTATATGGTCTTCCTTTTTTCCTTATTCCTTCCAATGTATCTCTTGCAATTTTCTTCGGCATTCTTTGGTTTTGCATTCTTTCAACATGACCATACCATATAGGCGGAGGGATTTTATAAATTTTACAGTATCTGCTCCTTGTAATATATCCTTTATCTCCTCGTTTGTTCTTGTTCTCCAGCTTTCTCCTTCTTTTACGGGTCTATATATTTTCTTTACAGTCTTCCGTTCAAATATTCTAAGCGCGTTCGTTTCTTCTGTGGTTGCTGTCCAGGTTTCTGACCCATAAGTCAGTATGGGTCGTGCTAGGGAGGCAGCCCGTCTTTTGACTGAGAAACTTTGTCTTGCGCCCTTAGGAAAGAATATGGTTGATTGTGTTTGAGTACAGGTTGCTGAGGGAAATACTCAGACCTTACAGGAAGTTAGAGTAAATTGCACAATCAGAAGATTTACAATTTGTGTTCTTCACGTTATACTGTTACGGTATTAGTACCAAGAGGAAGATACGGACTGGAAATGGAACTCGCACGGGTACCGCTACAATTACAAACAATATTTTATTCATAAAACCTGATAGAGGAAGTTAATTTTTCGTAGTGACTAAGTAACTAGGATATTAAGTTATGTGCTAGCTTCAGCTTGTTTAGCTTTTGTGAATAAGGTATCAGTTACCATAAAAACCTGGCAGACATGTTGGTGGATATTCGATGGTAATTTAAAACTGCCTTTTGAGTTCATAGGCCTAGATACGTGATAATGCACTTTTTATATGACGCTAATTTTTCTCTGGAAAAATATCCAATGGTGCACGTATTCAGTAGTAGTTCATTCTTTTCGAAATGAGAGACGAAATAATTTTCTCCGCACGTTTGAGTAAGCATGCCTTCCCCAACGGCTGTTATTCATCCTGTAAGGCGCTATTGGTTTCGCGTGCACAAAGGAGAATGGACACGATCTAGTCCCCGGGCGAGCAGACTTTATTGCAAAACACGTCTAATACAAATAACTTCAATCAGTGGTCAGTCACTCCATTGGCCGAGCCGTCACGGGCCCAGTTAAAGTGGTGATGTGACACTGTCTTCTTATCGGCTGTAAATTAAAGACATGCCTGATCTAGTTACTAATGTACGTCGCAGTACCTGGCGAGGGCCTCACGCAGGCCCACCGTTATAGCTACTGTGACCTGTTTATTGTTAGCATAATCTTGTCTCCATACGGTAGTTAGAGCATGGTCCGATTTGTCAACGAATATTATTGCCACGTACACGTATCTCCATCGAAATAAAAATGTTTCACGACAAATCTTCTGTGATTTTTTCTTTTCGCTTTAACATCAATGACGTTTCTGTCCGTCTTATTTCAAACACATTCCGGTAAATATGGAGCCGAATGAATCTGTCAGTGTAGTGACTGGCTACGCGCTGGACGACATAGGTTCGATTCCTAACAGGAACAAATATTATTCTCCTCACCACGGCATCCAGATCGGCTCAGAGGTCCGACCAGCCTTCTAACCAGTGAGCAATGGGGTTTGTAGTGTTCTTGCCCAGGTATAAAGCAGAGAAAGTTGATTCAGGCGGTGGCTTGAATTCGACCGTGGCCGGTTTCAGTCGCGGTCGTAACGTCAAACATCATAACTAAGGGCTCAACAGTTGTACCGAGTCCTCTTCTAGACGAATGGGCCACACCCGCTTTACCAGTTGAGATCATCATCTCATACCGTTCGAAGCCAAATATCGACTGCAGTCATTAAATATCCTACGAGCCATCAAACTCAAGAGTAAAGCGGCGGGGACATAAAGAAGACCTCCATCTAGAGCAGACGTTAAGAATTCGTGGAGCTGTATCTCCACTCTTCCATACTTCTTCATGGTGTGGTTCTTCATTAACCACAGAGGTAACTTTACTTTTGGTTATTTTTGTAACATGCCCTACATCTGTGCATACGAACTCATAATATGCACCTTACGTGTCGGTCTAAATTTTAAATTGCACTGATTGAGGTGCTATTTCAATGGTAAGAGAAATAAAACTGTATTTTTATTTGTAAGGTAGTGTTAAGAACGCGTACACTTTTGCTCCTGCCTCCCGTAAGCGCCCACGGGGCTGCAAAATGTGCATTGGTAAAGAAGGGTCTGAAGCAGTAAGAGCTACCATGATAAATGGGAGTCATCTGAGGCTCGAAACACTTACTTCTAGAATACGACTACTCATTCTTGAAAAACTGACAGTCGCTTAGTCAGTCAAGAAATGTCAGTGTTTTAAATAATATGAAACTCTATTACTGAATAGTCCCTGTACAATATCCACCGTTGGAATACGTCATGAAGTGGGTGACCCTAGCTACTGCCTTCAGGTCACAGATTAATCTTAATAATATCCGGTCATAGAATTCCGGGCGTGTTATAGTATATGCTTACAGTAACCACAAAACATGCACTTTTGTGTATCTAATCTTGGCCTGCGATACACGTTGTACACCTTCTTGGTTTGGTGCCTAGGCGCAATTATATATTTTTATTGGAAGATTATGCAATGTAACCTCTTCACTTTATAATGAAGCCAGAGACAATATTTCAGACACGTAGTAAAAATCCTTGTACGGGTGATCAGTCTGTGCGAAGCATCAGCCATTAGGCTAACGACACAGGAAACAAAAGACAGAGACGGCCCCAGGGTGCTGTGGTATTGTACCGTTAAACAAACTATGAAATAGTTTGAACTGTGGTATTATACAAAACGAACGCTATTATGGTTTTTAGAAAGTCACAAAGATTTCTGAAAATAAGTTTCGTGTAGAAAATTAAGATAAGAAATCAGAATTTGTATACACCCATTCCTTTCAGGGCCCCATCGTGGTAAAGTGACATCACACGGAGGATGTTGGAAACTGAGCGACGTTGCGTTAACAGAGGGCACACCCTCGCAACATGCCACTCCTTTCTACAAACCTGCATTGTGCCAGTGCTTCAGGAAGAATCTAAGGCAGTTACGTGTTATTTTCAGGGGGTTGTGACTGTAGTTTTGCACCTGCTGGACTGCTGAAGTGGGAATGGCTAGATACTGGATTCAGTAATGGAATAACACGTTCCCTCTTTGTCTCTCTTTCGCGCACACATACACACACGCCACTTAGCACAGTCGTACGGCAGGTTTACGTGGAATGCAATCTAGGTATCAAAGGCAGGCGATGTGAAGAGAAGCGGAAGTGTTGTGTGTGAAATTACTCTGTCATTTCCATTGTTACGTGTCCATCCAATTTGTTGCTTATGAGGCTCATGAAAACTCCATAACTGATATGAACAACATTCCTTATGCTTGGCACAAAGTACACAGACTGCGTTCTGGGTTCCTTTTTGCACTGTTTGCACTAAATGTAAGTCCTACATAAAGTTAACACAAAGAAGGGAGTTCATGCACTGGCTAATCCTTTTACTAGCTTTATCAGAAATATATTTCTGTCTGCAGTAAGTGAACGTGAGTACTAATAAGGGATGCAAAGTACCAAATAATTCGTTTGGACACTGTTTACATATCAAACAGGGCCGGCAGGAAAAGCAGGCCAGACGGGCATCTGTCCGGGGCGCTAACCTATCAAGGGCGCTAGAATGTATCTGTAATAGTGTGAAATATGGCGCTAGTAATTACACACGAAAAATAATTTCTCCGAAAATTATCCACAATTTGGGCACGCGCCGTCCAGAAGGTTCGTGAGCCCTATCCTATGCCGAAAACATTTAAAGAATACCAGCCTGAAGAGGAGCTAAATTATTAGCCTGTCTGGAACGCCCACGTCAATCAGGCAGGCCCTTGGACGTACCAAACTGAAGTGGAACCGACGTTTCTATTCAGTCTCTTTGTACTCGTATATCACTTTGTACCACTCTGATTTCACCTCACTCCAAGGAGCCCCGTCCTTATTGAGAAGCTGAGAGTCATTCAGCTGGTCAAAAGATTATCCTTCTTGTAATGAAACCTAGTTCGTTGCCGTCTCTGAACCCTATCCGGAACCACCAGAATCCAGCGTAGAAACCTCAGGTCATATTTCTTTCAAATAAATTTCAGCATTGTCCTTCCACCTACGTCTAGACTTCTCACATAACCTCCGCCCTTCAAGCTGAGTCACATCAGGTTCTGAGAAAGGACCCTTATGTGGTCTCAATTAATTTTACCTTAAATAATCATATCAACGCACATTTAGTTGGGAGCACTTCGTACACAGCATGTGAAACTGCTTACAGCGTCATAACACGAAATCCTGAGCCTCACTTTTACTCACATCAACAGAGTGTATATGGAAAGTTGATGGCAGCATTACGGCAATTCGCTTCTGACTTCGGTATTGGGCTTACGGAAGGAAATTCGTAGCAGGTTGAAAAAGACATTTCGTCTGAAATATATTTTATTATCATTAACATATCTTCAAGCACCTGCACTCGAACAGAAATCACTTGGCAAAAACGTTACAGCATCTTATTACCTTCATTCAATTAAGAACGTTGCGTCACTTAAAATTCCACCTTAAGTAGACTAGATCGCAAGATATCAAGGAGATGAAAGTGATGCTACAAAGCAGCGGGATACATATGGCGTCTTTCTTACTATAAAGACTGGATTTATAGTCTCCTAGCAACCAGATGGGAAGAAAACATGCAGACTGGTTGTCAAAAGACTTTTAATATAAGGACTTCAATTTTTGCCATATGTGCACAGCAGTGTATAAAGAAATCAGCTACGTGGACTTAACTCTCAGTGAAGGATCAGTTAGTTTTGGGTAGTTTCACGACAGCATCTTCGTCTGGGCTGCGTCCACTTCTCCACATACGGATCCGGTTCTATTGCCATCCTCTCTTTAAACTACTTCTCCGTGACAGACATAGAGTCGGTAAATAATTTAACGAATCACTCTAATCGATTAAGAGTATACTGGAACAAATCAAATTTTAGTTCTGTCATTGCTCATCTCAACATCCGCCTTCATAAAACCTGAAAGAATAAAATGTAAAATACGGAAAAATTACGAAACATTCCAGGCTAACCGGAGTATGTTCGTTCGTCGCTTCACGTATCTGCGTTACTGAGACTTGGTGTATCACACATACAAGGCAGAACCTCAGATTTCACAATGATAAAATTATACGTACTTGATGTGTTCCCCGTTAGGACGCAGCTTGTACATGTAAAAATTACGTAGGTCAAGCCTGATATGATTTAACTTGGACGAGTACGAATCCAGAATCCGGTTCATGTGACAGACATCAGTTACGGATATCAAGTGCAATAGTATATACGTAATATACAGGGGCACACCCAGAATTTTTCATGGGGAGGGGAGAGGGTCCCGACCCCGAGGCTATACATAATTTATGTTTCAGTTTAAAAATTATGTTATAAAAATCATTTCTTAAGCAAAACTGTCACGTAACACTATTTGCATCTGCATTTATGTACATACGAATACAGCTGAACCCGCTTACAACGACATCGGTTTTTACGACACCTCGTCTATAGAGTCAGATATTTTGTGGTACCAATTAATTCTTCACTGTTAACCACAAACATTATACTCATCGGCTATAACGACACTGTTTTATAACAACACAAAATATTCAGTCCCTTTCATGACGTTATAACCGAGTTCCACTGTATATGTTACATGACTCTCACATAATTTAAATCACAAGGTCTAATAAATATTTTTTTAATTTTATCTAAGACATCCCAAGTTCTCTTATTCCATTTGTTCCAAAATTGTAATGTACTAGTAATCAGCCGACTTCAGTAACTGATTTTGGCTGAAGGGTAAATCACGTAAAACGTTTGATAACATCGTGCATACAAAAGCTGTTTTTTTTTAAATTTCGACTTGAACGCTGCAACCCGGCTGTCCCCGCCAACTGGGTGCGTCCCTCGTTACATATGTTGATTTTACTCATTTCTGTACCATAAAATGTTATGTTCCTTACAAGCTCACCAACGGATTTAAACAAAGCGTGCGCAAATTACGCATTCTCAAATAAATAAATAAGTAAATAAATAAATAATGGAAATTGTATTAACTAGGAGGGCATATTTTTAAAAAATCGTCGTAATTTCAAAATTTCTGCCCTCACACCAGCAGCAGCAATGTCAGAACCCATGACGCCCTACTATAATTTGCCATAGTTTAGGAAATTCCGACTCGGGTGGGGGGTTCGTAAATCAAGAACACTTAGAACATCAGGTCCTCGTCAGACCGATATAAATGTTCCAGTGTTTAGGAGAGAGGGGGATATATTGAATAAGTGGCTGATACCGAATTTCAGTACTCTGGAGACCCTTATAGACAGGCTATACAGAGCGCTTAGAAACTCCACTCCTGTTTTTTTTCAGAATCCTCGGTCTTACCCTGTGAGCTTTAAACCAAATACCCTCTCGATATAAGCAATTTACGTGAAGCTGTCCTCACAGCTATATCCAGAGTTTAGTCCGGTGATGAACATGAATAAGCTAGGTATTTATTTATTTATTTATTTATTTATTTACTTATCCTTCATATATGTAAAGACGCTTTCAACTACTGGAACTACATAGCGTCCAAAATAAGATACGTATTGACCAATGAATTGGAAATTATGCCAAATGAAGCGGTCGTAGCCTAATTTAAGGAAATATTGTGGAGTTTGCTGGAAGGATTGAGAAAACAGCAAAAATCCTCCTCGGTTACGGCCTACTATCTTCGCTCGGATATTTTTACCTCGGACACCCCCCAGGAATAAGAAGCAAGAGTGTAAACCACTCGACCGCGATGCGCGGCCGTTCACTTACAGCATAACTGTCACTCCGAGGATGTGTTTCCATATGCCTTCCATTTGTCCCTCCAGCGTCCGATACAAGTTCCAAATACATTAATTCTGTGTGCTTACAATGCATGTAAAATTACTTATAGGCCTACTGTCTTGTCACAGTGCATGTTACTTAATAAAGACTTACAATATTTGTCAACTTTCAAATAATTTGGAACGATAATAATAAATTGAAATCATATGGACTATTAAATTAACAGTAGATTAAACTAAGGTAATGCGTGCTGCAACTGAATTAGAAATAACTATAATCTTGCGTCCTTTTTAAAATTATAGTCAAGTTTGTTTGCTGTTTGAGGAGGGCGGAAACCTTGATCAAACGCGCTACGGAAGGACAGAGATTGAGTGTGTTTGAGCACAGGGTGCTGAAGGAATATTTGGGTTTAGATGAAACAGGAAGTAGCAGACGACCGGACGACAGTACAGAATAAGAAGGTACAAATTTCTTCTCTTCAACAAATATTGTGAGGGGCATTAAATCGGTAAGGATAATAAGAGACGGACACGTAGCATATATATGGGCAGACGATAAAAACGAACAAAATTTTGATCGAAAAATCTAAAGGCCACATGTGATGATAAATCACTTGGGCAGGACAGTATTAATGGATCGTCGATAAAGAGAATATGATAGTGTGTACTGAAGTCAAATGAATCGTAATAGAGTTCAACGGCGGGCTTTTGTGGACACAAAGCAATTTCTTGACCGGCTACGTAAATGTGAATGCTTCAAGGAAGACTGCATAAAGAAATTAGTTACAAGGTTACGTTAAACACACGCCTCGTGTAAATAAGGATGTTATAGGTTAGGAACCAGCCCTTTGCTGTGTGGCTTCAGTGTCTTACACTTTCAATGGAAATGAATCCTGTTGCATTTTCTGGAATGTTCAGGCAACGAGTCTGCAGATTCAAAACATTGCACTTCGTAAGCTGACATTAAAACCTACATGTAAATGTGATTTGGAACAGAGCATTCAGCACTAAAGTCTAAGAACATCATATCAAGTTTGAAAAACAGAAGGGATGTATTCCAGTTCCCTACAAAACGATTTGAATTAAAATTCTCATTTTTACACAATACTCTGAAACTAACGGGTGCTGTACCTTTGAAAGCAGAATTTCTCATAATGTGTCCAGCCAGGAACTATTTTCCCCTAAGGGAAAGTCATAATTTCACAGTGTTCGAGAACACAGTGCTGAGCAGAATATTTGACCCTACGACAGAGGTAGCAGGAGGATGGACAAAATAGCATGGTCAAAAGTGCCACTTTTTGTACTCTTCATCGGCATTTATTATGGCCCGGAAATGAGAAACATCAGAAGTGTATAGCGAATAAGAACAATGAGAAATGCTTAACAGGTTTTGATTTATAAATTTGAATACAGGATGTCTGATTGCAGATGGAAGGGAAACAAAAAACGGATCTTACAGATACAAGTAAGGTATGCGGGTGTATACTGGATTCAGTAGTCAAGCAGCGGGTTCTTGTGAACACGTTAATGAACCTTCGGATTCGACAAAATGCGAGTACATGTTTTGAACAAGTAAGTTGCTGTCAGATTCTCGAGAAGCACTCTACTGCAGGAACATTTCTAATTAGTTACCTTTCCAACTGCTTGCTCAAGCTGGCTCTCAGGTAGATTTTACCATCAGTATTCAGTTTTCAGTTTTTCTTTCTCCATTGATTTTGTGCATGCCAATCCAACCTCATATTCAATGGATACCGTGGTTTTTTTCGCAGGGGTAAAGCGGCCGGAACGTGAGGTTGCCCACTAACCTCCTTCCAGCCCCGAACTTACGAATCAGGAGAGGTATTCCTTCACTCCCCCTGTACGCTTTCATGGCGAGTAACTTTTACATTCCTGTATACGCCGTGTACAACGTACCCCACTTCCTGCCTGCCATTCTACCAACGCTACAGGTGGAGTTCGAGTATTGAAGATACTTGTTTCACGCTTCTGTGATGTGCATGCAGCGTATGTTGGTAGCTGTTTACCGACGTTTCGAGACAGTCTATCGGTCGCATGTTCAAGCGCCAGGCAGTCTTCCAGGACAGCGAAGGCCCCCGCGGCGAAAGACTGAAACCTCACATATTCGTTTCACGTTTATTGTATTTCCCTAGGAATGAATATTATCCCTAAGAACTCGTTTTCAAAGATTTGCGTCTTATTTTATTGTCTCTTGAAAATATATCACGTCTCTCTACGCTCTAGAAACAAGGTAGTGCTTTTCCTTCTTGCTTTAAACTATCCAGAGTTATGGAAAAGATAATTTGCAGTAGCTTTATTTTGTGCTGAATATGTCCCTTGTGTGTTTGTACTACCATCCGTTCGCATAACCAAGTCATTGAAGTGTACTGTATTTAATCTTTCCGCGGTTCAGTTATTTTTTCTGAAGTATGCCGCACCACAGTTTGGATGTTATGTGTATTATACGCATCCCATTGAAGGGAAATTCTCTTTGTTCAACACATTTCCCACTGACTGCAGCTGGCTAATATGACAGTGTCACATTTAGAGAAATCTTCAGCACGCAATACGTGTATGCTTCCACAATTACCATGGACGGAGCAATAATACTTTTTTCATAATGATCCGAAAACATTTTGCTATACGTTATAGCAGAAAGTGTGGGATTTGAAGCCATAAAAGTAAATAAGCTGCTAAGTGTCAGCAAAACAGTGAGTTGTATAAATACGCGAAACGATAGAGATATGGAGGCACTGTCACAAAGGACACCCTTAACGCAGTTAGCATATCGACACAGCCAATAGATAAAAATATATATATTACAATAGAGGCAGTTGTTAGTGTTGCAATGGCTGTCACTTGTAATCCAGGAATTTGCTCATCCCTCTAAGCAAACACTCAAGACAACTCTTACACAAACCAAACGTGAAAAGAGAGAGAATGAGAGGGGCCTTGAGTTCATAGAATATTCCACAGGGCCTGTAATCGCAGAGGCTTGTTTGCTGCTTGCTATGCTAAGCTCCAAGCACCAGTACAGTCGTATTCACACATAATGGGTAACATCACGCCCCCCCCCCCCCCTACAGCAATAAAATTATCTCAAGTTATGAGAAACTGAAAAAGCATTCTCTCGTATTACGTGTGCCCCTCGTCACAAAATCATGTTGCGTCACGGATGGAAGAGACGACCTCCAGACATGGAGGGTAATTGCGAATGTATGTACTCAGCAAGCGAGCAGTCGCGGACAACATGTAACGGACGTTCTTCCAACTTGGTGCCTGAGAGGGAAACGGTAACCACTGACCGCAACAAGTAGCATTTTAATACATATCAAACATGGGGGGATTCTTTGGTACGACATCCAACGGTAGACGCTTGCGAACACGGTGACGAACCTTGGAGCTCCACAACAGGTGCAGAATTTCTTGACTAGGTGAGTGACTATAGACTTCTCAAGAAGGATGATCTTCTGTGGAATTAATAAACTAATTAGGCTTTGTAATAGTTCCGTTAAAACCGCCTGAGTAGAGAAAATGCTCAGGTTTAAGTTAGGGACAGTCCGTTTGGAATTCTTTGGCAAACTGTCACTGGGACTGTTTGTTCTCCGTGCGCTTCATCCTTCCCAAAATTTCACGAATCTTCTGTACTCGTTTCTCTGTGCAGTAGGCTTGAATGGCCAACAGATTACAGCTAGACTCGTCCCTGTGTCCCGGAAGTTGATGCGACTCTGATTAAAGAACACGAACCTGGCGGCTGGTAAGGTACTAGTGTAACGTGCGTCACCGCAATGAAAACTGTTCCTAGTGCCGCGAATGTTGTGTGCCCGTACGTGTTCTCGACGGATTAACTGTCATGAAAGTCAGTAGGACCGCCACGTCACTGAAGGCCACTTCGAGGTAATATGTGTTATACCATTGCCTTTAAACAATATGGTTGTCGTGCGAACCGCGAACTTTGAAGTGCAAAGAAGAGCGCTGTTCAATATAAGACACTGAAATTTTTAAAAGAAAAAGTTTATTTTTATATAAAATTAGAAGTAACAACATAACAATGGAATTAAAGTTCTCTTTTTGATTGTAGGTCCAAAGATAAGTACATGTAATTAAATAAGCATATGGGAAGATATTTGTCACCTTAATCTTCCTTTACACTTCCGAGCACAAAGGATGAAACTGAGTACCTCTAGCTAACCAATAATTTGGCATAAGGCTTAAAATCAGCAGTGGGTTTTTTCTTAGAAGTTCAAGAAATTTCCACCATCAGTAACATCTTTCGGGATAAAAATGCAAGGATCAGTGTCCCACTTCCTATAGTACTTTCAGGTACAACGAACCCTTTCTTATAAGACTGTGTCATAGACGAGAATATGATGTGTAGAAAATTTCTGATCTAGACTAGCAGTTACACTTCAGAATGAGAATGGTGTGCTTGCAGCATACATGTAGCATCTGCATGCTTCAGACACTTGGTTGAGTAATATGTCAACGTACCAAACCATATCAGTATTGAAGACCTAACATTAATATTTTAGAATCATGTTCCCTCTTTGCACTTACGGGAAAACATCAAACAAGAGAGTGAATGATGTTGCTTTTTTCTTTGTGTCATGTAGGAATGGAATAATTGAGCTGTCTTTCTTTATTTGTTACGCATTTACTGATAGAGTGACGAAGATTTTAGACATGAATAACATTAATAACACCGCGAGCTGTGACCACAATGTGTGAGTGGCGTCTCATCGGAAATATCGCCTGCGGTCGGTCTGTGTAATACTCCCAGAAGGGCAGGTCAATGCCTAGCACGTCTCGCAATCCTGTGTTCTCGAGGATATGCCAAGTGGCAGGTAAGGTAATTTTCCTCAGCAGAAATTACGCGGCTGCTGTTGCTATAACACATCTGAGATAGGTAGGATTCTAGATTAGTTCAGTAAAGATTTTAATCATTTAACACAATGCCTTATTGATTCATTAAAGTTCTTCATAAATTAACGGAACACCTTAAAGCTGGAAGCCTCAAAAGTTTCAAAAACGTTTTATATCTTAGCTTTCTTTCCAAAATTCTGAACATTACAAAAATTAAACTACACATTTCTTGTTTTTATGTTGGTGTGAAACTTTTCTTTCTAAGGGAAGAATGAAAACTGGATATGGTTGAGAATGAGGAGCCGAATACGTTTTTTGTTTCGAAGAAGATGAACTAAAAAGGAGACAGTGCTTAAAAGGGAAATTCACAATTTATACTCGCTACATATTATGGTGCCGATCCCAGAGGCCGCGCGGTCTAAAGCGTAGGTCTGCGGCCGAGCGCTTGCTGGGATCGTGGGTTCGAATCCCATGGGCGCATGGATGTTTGTCTCTTGTGAGCGTTTGTGTTGTCAGGCAGAGGTCTCTGCGACGGGCCGATCCCTCTTCCAGAGGAGTCCTACCGACAGTGTGTGTGTCTCAGTGCGATCAAGTGCTAATAAACAACTTCGTCACCTGCTGTGAGTAGGTAGAAGTAAGGAATACGAAACGAAACATATTATAGTGAGGCTGACTGAATCAAGAAGGGCGAAATTAACAGGTCATGTAAGAATTCATTAAGAAACGAACTCAGTTTATTTTATGTGAAATCCATATGTACATGAAGAAGAAAACAATAAGAAAATAGGCTGTGAAACGAGGACTGTATTGAAACGAGGCATGATTCATATGGCAGTTTTAAAATTTCGTGTTGTACTAAAGTGGGGATTTTTTAACATCTGAATAACAAATCAATGAAGAAGAATACTCTTGTTAGGGTTCACAGGTAAATGAGCACGTTCCACAGTAATACAAAAGACACTACAAGCCGTGTGGGTCTTTCACTCAATATACTATGAAAACAAAAAGTGAAGGAGAACAATTGGCTTCTTAGTTTTTCAAAAAAGCTGTTTCTACTGCAACGGTTATGGGTCGCCGATAAAAGAAAATGGTGGAAAGATATAAATTGTTCCTTGGAACGACCTGATAGAATCAGCTACGGACCACTTTAAAGCACCATTCCGGGATTCCCCACAGACAATCGAAATTCGAACTGGATACATCGCAGATACACTACAGCTGTTCTGGAGCTTCTCATGTTCCATCTTAAACCAACAGTGTGTGTCAGGTGTATTATTTTATTGCGATAACAGTCATTAAGAACTAAAATGTGTACAACTATTAGTTCTCCCGTTGCTTCTTATGGCCGTACAATTAGGTACACTGTTCTGAGGAAACAGCGTACATTTCATGTATCTGGAAAGTGCTATATAATGCGTCTGGAGACCTAAGGGCTCTGGCACACTGGCCAAATGGCCTATGGCTTATTAAGATGCAACGAAGATGCTACCTTTTTTTTTTCTAAAGAATTCCTGACTGCCTCTGTCTCACTGCACGAGTCAAATACTGTCGGGTGAATCTGAGGGTGTCTTTGCAGTACCTTAAGCTTCCGCTAGTGCAGAATCGGAATTAAAGTCGAGGTGGTTCGGCTAGTGCAGCAAAATGCTTTCATTGTCGCACGAACCACACAGACTCTGAGCATGGATATTTTGAAAAACCGAATAATAAGAAGGCGTCTTCTCGATTCCTATTACAGATTTACAACAATACAGGCCTGTTATTTTTATTACTATTCATGCTCGTTGTTACCTGACGTGATTGTTTCTTATTATCTCTTTTTTATACACTTTTTCCCCCTGTGGATTGCTACCAGACGTATTTTATCTTACGTTCCTGTGTTGCCTCTGTGACTGGCCGTATGACTACTGTGCAAACACATAATAATAATAATAATTATTATTATTATTATTATTATTATTATTATTATTATTATTA